>JADBJO010003957.1:119855-127355 GCA_016801955.1 Conus betulinus | reverse complement strand
AGAGATTGCCTGACTGACTGAATGATTAAATGAATAAGCCTTTGTGTTGTGTAAGCATGAATGTAGGCCTTTGTATGAGAGTGTGTACGTGTATGTATCTGTATATGTGTCTAAACTAACATTAAACAGATCAATAATCTTAAATACAACAGTTAGTGGGAAAAAGATTAACATATAGCAAGAAAACAAAATCCATTCACTATCTTAAACAAAATGAATTAGCTCAAAACTATCTAAATAAAAACCCAATCGGACTATGTATTAAGTATTCAGCAATTTCGATCAGCAGAGAATGATTCGAAAGTAGATCTTGCAAGTTTTTGTCAGAAAAAGTATTGGATCGCAAAGATGTTGGTAAGAAAGTAGTCAACTTGTGACAATTGAACAGAATATGGTTCAGTGTTATCTCTTTACCACAAATGCAGTTAGAATTTTTTACTAAACTTTGTTTTTAAAGCATTTAGCTTTAATCCAATTATAAGGGAAGATATTTGCCTGGAATAATAAACTGGAAGATAAGTCGTTTTTTCTTAATACAAGGTCTAATGGAAAAACCTCCCATTGGTTGGATGAAATCTCGGTAGGCGTATCAACATTTGTTTGAGCTCTCTTCCGTGCAGTCGATTCAAGGGTACGACAGCATTCCACTACTGACGGTTTTATTTTCAACTCAGAAAATGACCCTGCTTTTTTAGCACCATTTTTCGCGGCCCTATCAGTGTGTGTGTGTGTGTGTGTGTGTGTGTGTGTGTGTGTGTGTGTGTGTGTGTGTGTGTGTGTGTGTGTGTGTGAGCGTTTATGGAATAGTTTCACGTAGACTCTTATAGATCTTATCTAGGCAAGAACAAGATGTCTGGAAGCACACTGCTGCTCTCTCTCTCTCTCTCTCTCTCTCTCTCTCTCTCTCTCTCTCTCTCTCTCTCTCTCTCTCTCTCTCTCTCCCTCCCATTTATGTAACGTGTTTTGTAGTTGTACACACCCCCTAAAATGAGACTATAATATAATTCTGTTCTCTTTCCTCATGACTCTGGATGTTAATTTTTATTACGACGTATCAACAATTCATGTTGGCTTTGTCATTTTGGGGAAAATTTAGTATTTTGACATACTCAGTTCGTTTGATGGGTCGACTTCAGATTATATACAGTGTGGAAGATGAAGGAATGTAGTGAGATTCTTGCTATATCTTCGCGTGGTGTGTGCGTGTGCGTGCGTGCGTGCGTGCGTGTATGTGTTGTCCATTGTCGCACGCAGGATTAGCCACTCCTTGCTGACCATTAACACAAAGACTACCACTCCCGTAATGGCTGTTCAGCCACAAACAACGCTCTTTAATGAAGCCAAATGGCCAAGTAGCAAAATTAGGATGGCATCATTCTAGTCAGCCTTGACCAAAGTGGGTCTTGTTTTCGTTCATAATAATCACTGTTAGTTCCTTTTCGTTGCTTTTTCTTGTTTGTTTGTTTGCTTGGATTTTTTTTTTTTTGCTTTGCTTTGCTTTGCTTGCTTTGCTTTGCTCTGTGTGTGTGTGTGTGTGTGTGTGTGTGTGTGTGTGTGTGTGTGTGTGTGTGTGTGTGTGTGTGTGTGTGTGTGAAGTATGAATTCTTCTTCTCCTTTTCCGATTACTGCTTCTTTTTTAATCATCGTTGCCCGCAAGGCTGGATGTGAGAAAGCATTTTGTCATGCTTGTACCATTACCCTCTGTGTGTGTGTGTGTGTGTGTGTGTGTGTGTGTGTGTGTGTGTGTGTGTGTGTGCACGCGCGCGCGTATTATGCTCCTTTTCTTTAAATGACAAATGTTGACATTCTGTTCATAAAGTTTTTTTTTCTTATTTTCAGTACAACTATGGGTTAATCTGACAATAAATTGGTTTCAGTCAGTAATGATGTACGCACTTTTGTGCATTGCATCCGATTTGAGTAAGGGTGTGAGTGAAGGAGTAAGAGTAACATCACTGACCGCTCAAAGTTCCTTCTATTCACAGGTCGCACAGAATTACGTAGACTTTGTATGCTGAAGTGTATAGTTTTAGGTCTGGTTTGATACACTGCACAGGCTGTCTTGTGTGATACCTCGACCATCCTGTGTAACACGATCATCGTTCGATATATTTTGCAGATCGCCTAACTTCAAAGCTCCTTTTAACTGGAGACATCTTACTATCCTTGCCTATTAAAACCTGTGACTGACTAAACTGAAGTGCTTGCCATCTGTGCCTGCGATTTCTGCTCTGCGTTCTCGGGCACATTTTCGCCGGCATTCTTTGCTTTATTTGTAACTTACATCGACAAAAGAGTCACCCACTCCCATTCGCGTGTTGTTTGTCAACAAGATCACGTGAAAACCGATTATTTTAACCAAACTTTAGGCAAAATGAAGAACGAGGCCATCAAATTTCGATTTAGATTCCTGATATGAGGCAAACAACAGATCCAAATGTAGGTGGCTTTTCCTGTTCTTTTATTTTATACAGTTTTCTTTTTTTTTCCGGGGGTGGGAGTGCGAATGGAGAAGTGGAATAATATCACATAGAAATCACCAAACCGATCCGAACCAGCGAGAAAAAGTCCGTGCAACAAGTTTATAACAAAATAATTACTGAACGCGAACGCTGTGAAGCTGTCAGTCAAATTAATAACTGTCTATTAATTAACATATCTTCATGGAATATCAGAAGTCTCTAATGATACAAAACGTCAACATTTCGTATATCTCGAATCTTATTACCCAAAAACGCATCGGAAGAAACTCGTTCAGTCCCGACTCCACTATTACTTCTCCTGGCCGAGATCAAAGGCCAACTCTGGCTCTGTTGAACAATGGCGGAGGTCTGCGTATTCCCAAACTCCCTTCTGGGCTTGCCTTTGATCATCTGTACTCCAGAGAGTTCCATTTCTTTGCCATCTTCTTGTCCTGTGTTTGTGTGTCGTGGCTCATCGTTGATGTTCACTAAACATGTGGACACGGACTCCTCTCTCTCTCTCTCTCTCTCTCTCTCTCTCTCTCTCTCTGCACATTTGTGTGCAGCGTGCGAGCATGTGTGTGTGTGTGTGTGTGTGTGTGTGTGTGTGTGTGTGTGTGTGTGTGTGTGTGTGTGTGTGTGTGTGTATCTCTCTCTCTCTCTTTCTCTCTCTCTCTCTCTCTCTCTGCACATTTGTGTGCAGCGCGCATGTGTGTGTGTGTGTGTGTGTGTGTGTGTGTGTGTGTGTGTGTGTGTGTGTGTGTGTGTGTGTTGTGTATGTGTGTTTGTGTGCGTCTGTGCGCGACTGTGTGTGTGTGTGTGTGTGTGTTTACAGAGCTTTTAGATGAAGCATCATATGCATTTCACTTTCAGACTCAATAGTAAAGTGGCATTAGAACCGAAGGAACAAGTGGGGAGGGGGGGAGGAACCTTCCCTCCCTCCCCAATCTTAAGAAGAGGGGTGAGAGAAGCTTTTAGCCTCTCACCACCACCACCACCCCTCCCCACCCCCACCCCACCCTCATCTTCCTCCCTTCTCACCTTTACCGTCCTGTCCCCTCCCGTGAAAGGTCTGGTGACTACCTAGCAACAAAATGTGTGAACAAATGTCCTACTCCTCCACACACACACACACACACCCCTCCTCCAGCTCCACCCCCATCCACACGTCTTCCCATTACTATCAGAACTTCTCTCTCTCTCTCTCTCCTCTCTCTCCTCTCTCTCTGTCTCTCCTCTCTCCTCTCTCTCTCTCTCTCTCTCTCGTAGTTTTCCCCCAGGTCGTCCAATGGCAAGTTCATCAGCTGGCCGTCCAATCTGCTCCTTTCCTTCCCTGGCCTTGCCGCCGCCACAAGTGACAATGATAAGCTCAGCCATCACTCCACTGACGGCTGGCACCTACTCTGGGGAAAGGCTAAACACTTCTTGCTTTCACATGCCAATTCTCATGCGTTTTTTTTTTTCAACCCGCTGGAGCTCGAAAGTTCAAAAACCAACCTCACTCACTGGAACCTCTCCCTCATCTGGCCCTCCTCTCCTTTCTCCTCTCCTCCTGGCCTCTCTCCGCCACTTCCTCTCTCACTCTCCTCTCGCACATGCCATCTCTCTCCCCTCCTCTCAGCGTCCCTCGGCACACACTCTCTTTCTCTCAACCCTCTGGACTCCTCCTTCTCCTCCCAAAACCTCCCTCTCATATCCTCCTCTTCCCCTCTCACTCTCCTCTCTTCGTCTTCCTCTCCTCTCAAACTCTAACACCTCCTCTCTCACTCTCTCTCTCACTCACGGTCCTCCTCCCTCTCTCTTCTCTCTCCTCTCTCTCTCTCTCCCTCCCTCTCTCTCTCATCTCTCTCCTCTCCCTCCTTCTTCCTCTCTCCCTCTCCCTCCCCTCTCGCTCACTCTCCTCCTCTCAACTCCCTCTCTCCTCTCTCTCTCTCCCTCCTCTCTCTCTCTCTCCACTCTCTCCTCTCTCTCTCTCCCTCCTCTCTCTCTCTCTCTCTCTCTTAGTTTTTCCCCCAGATCGTCATATACCAGAACAGGCGCCACTGAACACCATGAAATGACTCGACAGCAGTGCAGTGTCTCTTCCGGTGGTTGCCTCTTGATGACTCAACATTGACTGCTCCCTGTGGATTGCCGGTGTTGGGACTGCGACGGGCCGCGCCGGGCTGTGGCTGCGGCTGTGGGCGGGGAGCTCGGAGGGAACAGCGTAGGTGCACTGCCACTGAGGTGGCACAGAAGATGGGACAGCAAACAACAAACAAAAAACAAACAAACAAACAACAAAAAAAGAAAAAACAAAACAAAAACACCCTCTCTGTTCCACAAGATTTCTCCCCTCTCGTGGACAAGAGATGAAACAGTGCTGGCAAACACCGAAGGGTCTGCCTGAGAAGTGTTACTTGCAGAGTAACAATCTGTTGCTATTGATTATTAATATGGATTATTATTTTTCATCTGGCTTTTTGTCACGAAGATCGGCATGCTGTGTAGCCGCTTACCTGTTAAGAAGCTTTAGATAATGATAAAGACGTGGATACCAAATAAATGTTAATGAACTGACCAGATCCAGGAATTATTGATTCGATGCTGCACCTAACACTGCTCGGAAAGACTGGGAAGGGTTTAGGATGATGCTGGCAGGGATATAGGTCTTGACTGTCTCAGAGTCTTGAAGACCGTGGGAGCCATAGAAAACTGCGCAGCCAGCTTCCTCCACTCCTCCCGGTTCTCAGACGCTCTTAGGTAGTTGCTGGATGTGAGGTCAGTCGGTGCACTGATGTTGTCTTCTCATCTCTTTCTCTGTCTTCCTCTCCTTCTGCCTCCTCGCATTGTTCCTTGTTGAAATGGTTTTGGCAAGTCCTGATGATTTTGATACATGACCAAGCCATCTCATTTTCCTTCTTTTCACTGTGGACAACAGGTCTTCGTATGATCCAGCGGCTTGCCTTACTCTGGTCTGGACCTCCAAGTTGGTAATGTGTCTTTGTATGAGATGCCACGAATTTTGATGAAGCATGTCACCTTTAATGTCTTAATCCTTCTCTCAAGTTCGGCTGTCAGAGTGCATGTCTCACAGACATAGAGGAATATGTCAAAGTCAGTCTGATCGTGGAAAAAACTCATAGTGATGTTTCTGTCATTCCAGACGGCTCTTAGTCTAGTCCGGCTAGCGCTTCTGTCGTTTGCGCGGTAGAAAGAAGGAAACAAACATACGCTGAAAAAGTGGTGTTCCGCAAGGTAGTGTAGCTTATTTTCAAAGTCTGCCATAATCACGTGCCACGTGCTTCATGCTAGTGGTGGTATGTTGGGTGTGGTGTGTAGGTGAAAAGGCAAGATACAGCGCGGTGCCGTGCGTTCCCGTCAGCAACGCACTCGGACCGTGTATGTGTGTGTGTGTGTGTGTGTGTGTGTGTGTGTTTGTGTGTGTGTGTGTGTGTGTGTGTGTGTGTGTGTGTGTGTGTTTGCGGGCCGTGCGCTTGTGTGTGTTCGCGCACGCGCGCGTGTTTGCTTTGATCGTGATTTGCTTCATTCTCTTTCAAAGAAAAGAGTAATTGAAGTCTTATCGAATATATAGGCCAATGACCCAAATCCTCCATTCGGGCAAAGTGGAATCGGTAAATCGGGATGACAGCGTGCCCCCCCCCCCCCCCCCCCCCCCCGCCCCCAGCTGACTGCCATCTCAAATCTCAGCAGGAAGCTGTGGCCGAACTTCAGTGACTTTGGTGGGTAATAGGTGGCGCTGTAGTGTGGGCACGCCAGCCATGTTGTCGGGAGTCCCAGTTGGAAGCATGTCATGGGCACGCTCTAGGAGCAAGCACGGTTTGATGCATGACTTAACTCCATCATGTTCAGCAGCGCTCTCGCTTGTTAATGGAATAGATGCCACCTGCCTATCAGTTTCTGGTGGCCAGGGAACTGATTGACTGACGGATTGATTGATTGTTTCAATACCAAGGTCTGGATGGTTCACTCCCGACAGACCCTCGCTACCCATCTTAGCCCATACCTCTTGGGGGCAAATCGCAAAGGCACAGCATGGTTTGAAGAGAGTGAGGATGAGCAGGTGAAAAGGAAAGGCGGATGAGGGAGGGATGGTCTCAGGCTAATGAAGAAAGCTTCCATCCTCCACACATAATTTTTACCTTCCTTCTCCTCTTTGCTCTTCCTGTCCTCCCCTCCCCCTCCTCCTCTTTTTCCCTTCATCCCTTCTCTTAGTATTAGTAATAATACTATTATTATCATTACTATCATCAATATTATTGTTATTAACAAAATTGTGATCCCTTTTCTTTTTATTTCCAATAAATTGCATTTCCGTATCATGCTTTTATTATCAGTGCTATTATTACAATTACTGTTAATATAGTTGTTAGCATTATCAGTATTATTAATACGATTGTTAATACTGATATTACCATCACTACCATTAACATCACCATCGCCATCACCACTAAGACCGTTGCCACGGCAACCACGCTGTTTAAGAATCCTCTAACCCATTCTCTAACCAATTCTCCTTTCTCCCATACTACAACTGCTATTGCCATATTATCACCAAATGATCATCATCATTACCATTAACGTTGTTCCTATCAGTAATATAATCATCATCATTACTACCTCGATTCACACATTGTCTCCTTCTTGACAGCCTCGTTTTCATTCAACGCCCATTTTGCGCGCTGAAGTGGATGAAGATAAGTGATTGCTCGTTCCTTTTCGTTGTCCTGAGTGCTTTGCATCTTGCTCGAAGAAGACCCAAGAGGTCGAAACACGTCGTGTTTTGTCTTGTGATTCGTTTGTCTATGTTTATTTTGGCGGAGCGCTGATAATTACATTCAAAATGTGTAATGAAGAAAGGAAATGATGGACTAGTGAAGAGAGAGAAAGAGAGAGAGAGAGAGAGAGAGAGAGAGACACACACACACACACACACACACACACACACACACACACACACACACACACACACACAGAGAGAGAGAGAGAGAGAGAGAGGGGAGAGAGAGAGAGAGACAGAGGGGCAAGTTCCTCATGT
>JADBJO010003957.1:107355-114855 GCA_016801955.1 Conus betulinus | reverse complement strand
TCAGCCCACTCATTACCAGAAATGCCACAGTGAGACGGGATCCAGCAAAAATCAACTGTTGTACCTCTTGATATAAGTATACTGACAAGATGTTTTATTTCTAAAATCACCTCACCTCGATTTTTTACAGCAATAGATTCAAGGCCTTGTAGGACAGATTTAGAGTCCACACAGAAAAAGTATTTTGTAGATAGTAGTAAGTGGAGTATCAACAAGAAAGTTAAGCGCCATTAGAATAGCCACTAGCTCAGCCGTGAAGATAGAATACCCCTTCCCGAGATGAAAAGATTTTTCAACTTTAAGGGTAGGAATAACAAAACCCACTTCCAGCTTTTTCATTTAACAGTGATCCATCGTGTGAAACTTTAAGGTGATGTGAATAATTACTATCGATATGAGATTTGGCAACAGAGGACAATATATTATTGTTAACATTCTTTTGTAGATCAGTATATTTTATAATCAAAACATGCAGTGTGCAATTCCCAATTTGGAATCGGGGATACAGGAAAACGTCACCAATATTCTTGGGATCAATCTCAGCGTCTTTCAATAATTTGAGGAATATGTCATTATGGTTGTATTAGATTTAATAGATCTAGCTCGCTTCGGGAAATGGATATCTGATCGTAAAGCTAATTCATCTTTGCATGAGTTCTGAACAGATGAGCTACGTAGGATGAATTTAGCACAGGCCAAGTTTCTATAGTCATCAAGGGGCAGAACTCCGGCTTCGTAATACGTTCCTGATGCACTGGCATGAAATGGGACACCTAGTGCGAGTCTAAATGCCTTGCAGTCTATGCTTTGCAACTTTTTAAGTAAATAGTTTGGTGCGCTGAAGAACACTTCTTGTGCGTATGATAATTTTGATCTTACGAGAGATGTCGAAAGGTGTACTAAAGTTTGTGTATCTGCACCCCAATTTTGTTTACTGATTACTTTAAGAAGATTAAGAGATTTGCTGGCTTCTTCGTTGATAATATGTTCAATATGGTTGTTCCAAGTTAATTTAGAGGTAATATTTACTCCTAAAAATTTTATCTCGGTGACATAATTCAGTACATTGTTATCTACCTTAAAAGTAGGAATATTGCAAGTACTTCCACCAGCGTCAAATAACATCATGTGGGTTTTTTTTCTGCCGATAAACTAAGGCCGTTTTCAAACATAAATATTGCTATATTATCTAGGTCACGCTGATATGTTTTTTTAATGAAATTGCAAGATCTGACTGAAGATTGACTGAAGTTTTCTTCTTTAAAGTTACGTTCATCCACATGCAAATATCGTCAGCATATTGCACCAAGGAGCAGTTTTTTAGATAAATGCTTTGGAAGATCGCATATCAGAACATTAAAAAGTAGTGGAGCAAGGACCGATCCCTGAGGAATGCCCATTTGTAAATATCTCTTGCTGGAATAGACATTTTGTATCTTTGTTTCCATACTTCTATTGGTCAGAAATGCTTTGATATAGTTATATATATGACCAGAAAGACCAATGGTTTTCAGTTTATATAAAAGTCTCTCATGCCAAACATGATCATACGCTTTTTCTGACATCAAAGAAAGTAGCGAGGACGTTTTTTTCTTCTTGCAAATTGTTGTTTTACATGAGTCGTCAATTTTACCAGGTGGTCTATTGTTGATCTGCCTTTTCTAAAGCCTGCTTGTGTAGACGGAATTATGCCACGTTTCTCACAGTGATATGCAAGCCTACTTAAAACAATTCTTTCCATTAACTTACACGTGTGAGAGGTGAGGGCAATCGGACGGTAACTATTTATGTTGGATCTAGGTTTGCCCTGCTTTAAGATCGGTACGACTACAGATTCTTTCCAAACAGAAGGGATACTTCCATCTTGCCAGCATTTTGTTATGATGTTATGAAGAAATGTTACAAAATTTTCTGGCAGGTGTTTTAAAACATCTCATTCGAAAGTGCATCCAGACCAACTGATGTTTTTTTGTTGGTAATGATATTATTGCATTTCTTAATTCCTGTAGAGTGATATCCGCGTTTAGATAATGGTCATTTTTTTTTTCTGGATCACAATACATATCGTTATTCTTTGAGTTTCCCCCTCATAGCTTTGCATTTATCAGAGAGGCTATTTGTGGAACTATTCTTTGCAAATAGATCTGCGAACGCTTCAGCTTTTTGAGCAGCAGTTGGAATTGCTCATTTTCTAAAGTAACTGGATAACTTGGAAGATTCACTCCCTGTTTCATTTCATGGACCTTTGTCCAAACTTTTTTAACGTCGTGATGATCAGAGACTTCGGTGAGACAAAAGGACGACCAGTGGTCCCGTTTAGCTTTTTCAATGACTCTGCTGCTCATTCTTGGCCCGTTTCATAGTGTCATTGTTTTTTTCGGCTTGTCTTTAACATATTCTTTGTATTTTAGTTTCTTTTCATCAACAGCACGTTTGCAGGATTCCGTCCACCACACATTTCCGCTATGAACTGATCTTCTTTTCTGGTTAGTTTTTGGAATGGATTTGGTTGCAGCGTACAAGACCGATTCAGAAAAATGTGTGTACATAGTTTCAAGATCCTGGTTTTCAAGAGTTGTTACATTAAAAGACATTAAAATAGATTTGAATTTCTCCCAGTCAGCTCGTTTGTAATTATATTTTGGAATTTTATCAACTGTGTTGTCTTGTGCGACTGTAAAACCTCTGAGGGATATGGTAATAGGGAGGTGGTCACTTCCCAAAGTGTTTTATCAACCTGCCAGGAACAGCTAAGAGCTAAGGATGCGGAGATGAAAGAAAGATCAATTGCCGAGGGTCTATGGTTAGGGATATCTGGCAGTCTAGTGACACGCCCATCATTTAGAAGGTACAGGCCAGAATCAGAATATTTTCTACCAGGCGATTTGAGCTAACTTTAGAGCAACAACTGTCCCAGAAGGGAGCATGTTCATTGAAATCGCCGGCGATCAACCACTTCTGATTTTGCACGTCTATAGTACGTAACCAGTCAGTGTTACAGTCAAAAACTCCTTTTGGGAGATATATAGAAACTATGTTTAGTGTTAAGGACTTATTGAATCTTACACACACGGCGCATGAGTGAATATTTGCAGCAATTTCTGGAACCGGCGATGTTATAAGGCGGTAAGACAAATGTTCGTGTATGTAGATGGCTGTGGACACTTTTTTTCGCCTTTAGCAGTCTGTTGACACACTGGAGGATAGAAGAAGTTTGCCAGCCGTGGTAGTTTATCACTAGACACATTTAGTGACTGCAGAATTAAAACGGAGAATGAATTATCTGCAATGAGCTCCTGAAGGTGGGAGATGTTTGTTGCCACCGAGCGACAATTCCACTGCAGTATATCTATTTTTGGGCTCTTTAGCCATAAAAAGTCAAAAACAGTATTAAAAAAATACTAACGCTTTTAGACAAAAAAAAAAAAAAAAAAAAAAAAAAAAAATTTAAATAAACAGATGAATGCAAATGGGTGGAAACGAAACTATTCAACTAGAGGAGTCCGCAAAGTCTTGGACTAAGGTGGGAAAAATCAGTTTAACTGGGACAAAAAGATATAACAAAGATGACGATGTTAAATGCAATCAGAGCATTGACACAGTCGACAGAAAGACAGTCATGGGAACCAGCGGAAGAAGTCACGCCGTGGCGGTAGCACCGGAGCCATGTAGCTGTAGTGGTGCCGGTACAGTCGCCGTGGACGGGGTCCATCATCCCTGTAGGGTCTGGTGGGGACAGATCTTGCAGGTCGTCTTGGTTTGGACCAAAACAGGTGGTGAAGATGACGACCCAGGTTCCCAGCAAAGACACTCAAGCCTCGTTTTGAAGGGTGGATGTTGTCCCGCATGTACTGGGCCTTGTTGCTGACATTTTCATGAGATACAACGATACGTTCTTATCACCATGAAGACTAGACAGTACATGGGCATTGAATATTTCACGTTTTGTGTTTAGGTCTGAAAGTCTGGTAGGAGCGACCCGGCTGATGATGATAAGCATTTTGGGATATTTCTTTCTCAGACTTTGAACGAGCTTGACAAAGTTTTTTGATGTTTCCTGTGTGTCTTTTGTATTTTTGAGATCGTTCACACCTACATGAAGTACAATGGCATCTGTATATAATCCACTGTATTGTCCAACAGAGTATTCTTACATTCCTTTATTGTGTAGCACTTTTGACGTTTTGCAAAGTGCAAGCCATACCCCAAACCTAGTCTCTCTTCACATATGCCATTTAACACAGAATCCGAGACGATCAAAACTTTGGGGAGATCGGAGTTGCTGCCAGTTTCATATCTATCCGAACTGTTTGCTTGTAGAATTAAACTGCTGTTAACAGGTGTGTGATGGTACGGTTTTGGGGAACTCTTTTTATTAGTTTGTTGAGTGTTTTCTGTACTTTTTTGTTCTTTGGACAGTATCGATATGGGTTCGACACTTGAGACCAGGGTCTTTCTCGTGACGTGATATCTTTTTTACAGCCTGTTTTACGTCATTTGTTTTTGCGTCACTCTGATCGTCCACTTGTGTAGATTTCCCGACTTTGAGCTTGACAACATCGGAAAACTCGGCTTACATATGTTTTTCTGTCAGAAACCGGCGTTTTTCTATTTCATGTCTTGATTTTGCATATTCAGTCTGAGTGTCACTGTCCTTTGTATTTGTGACTTTGTTGTCTTTTTGTCGTATGGTGGAACATAGCTTTTCGATTCCGTCAGTGATGGTAGATTTTAGATCCGACATAGACGCATTCATTTTTTCAAACAATAATCAGTATTAGAAAAAGCTTCAGCCGAAACATCTTTCATAAAATTAGTATGCACATCGATGACCTCTGTCTGCTCGTTTTGGTCTTGACCATGATTACAGACATTACGAATATCAGCTATATCATCTCGTTGGCCTGCATTTTCTTGCCCAGTTTCATTTTTTTTTTTTCTCGATCTCCGAAAGAAGCTGAGGGGTCATAAATTTGGAGGCACATACCTGACACATGTATTTTCGGTGGGAACGAATAAAAACACACAACATATAGTCCGGTAGATAAGTTCTTGACCAAGGAATCGACGTAGAACACTCGGAAACACACGAGCGTGCGGCCACTGGCATTACCGTTACCTTGGGAGCGTTCACCCTGGTTCAGTTTTTCATTGTCTTTTTGACACAAATCTGAGGCTGCAGCAGACTTGTTCCGAGACACAGCTGTGACTGGCATCTTACTGCACACACTGGAAGTTTTCTTGAAGCTTTTTGAGCCCCGCGTTCTCCCCATGACTGTCTTCTGACGGGAGCAGCTAGAAGAGAAGGCTGTCCATCGCCATGTTGTTACGTCATGTGTGTGTGTGTGCGTGCGTGCGTGTGTATGTATGTGTGCGTGTGTATGATAGTCTGAAAAAAAGAGCAAAAAAAAAGAAAAAAAGAAAAGAAAAAAGATAAGTTTTAAATAGCAAAAATGAATTGACAAAGATTATTGATATAATAGTGATAAAGCAATTTATAAAATGAATGCACAAACACATCAATAAAACTAGAGGAAAATACGGCAGACAGCAGGTGTTTCCCATCGACGAGCAATCCTGTGAACCTCAATCCAACCCTGCCGGAAACTCTCGAAAACCTCCGGAAAAGTCTCCAACACTTCTCACAGATTAACCCTGCATTTGAACTGTTCAAACGACTAAACCGTCATTGTCTCAGCTACATTTTGCAGGTAGTTGTGAGTTTCTACCTCAATCTGTCACAGTGCGGAGACTGTATAAATGTCCCTCACATCCACTACCTCTTGAAAATCTTAGACTGCTGACTGAGTGTGGAGCGTGATATAAATCTGCATCAACTATTGAAAATGTGTAGATATGAACACATTTAATAAGCCCGATTTTGTTTTTCGTTTATATTGACGCACAGTTTCTTGAGAAATTTACGAAACTCGGAGGAAAAATGCCCTCTCTTGCAAGCTTAAAGGAATGTTATGTTCACAGTTCCTGGTTCAGGACGCTGATCTGGATCGACACCGATATTTGACAAGTCCGCTCTTGGCCCTGTCTCTATTTTCATCCCACGTTTCGTTACAGTAAGTTCGGTAGTTTTTCTTTCCGCTTCATTGCTGAAAAAAAACAAACAAACAAAGCAGTAGACGCCAATGAGAAACAACCTCCTTGTCAGGGGCTAATGGACGGAAAACACACCGCAACAAACCAGCACCCACTCAGAGCTGGACACATCCACATTTTATCTGTCATGGACAGGACAACGTACGCATCACTGACACTGATAAGCCCGTACAGCATCTCACGTCCACAGCCCAACGCCCGCCAGATACACAGTCTGACGAACACAATCCGCCAAGAATGACTGTTCAAAACGTTTCACATCAGTGCTGTGCTTGTCTAAGCAACGATACTTCCTATCCCTGTCGATTAGCCATCGTTCTTTTTGCGTGTTTAAACGATCTAAGACGATAATGTGACAGGATCGGATCTTAGTATAATCAAGTAGATAATGGTGCTCTTGTAACTGAACTAACACCACCGACCAATCTGAAGCACACACACACACACACACACACACACACACACACGAGCAAAACTGAACAGCAGAATTCCAATACGATCAGCGCCAACTTATTTTCCTCTGCAGACAGCCTCAGAAGGCCGCTACAGAACGTTTTGAACGTTCGTGTTGAAAGTACTATCGGCCAGGCAGAGCGCCAATGCGACTACAATCGGCGCCATCTTGTCTCCTTTTGCAAACAGTCTCAAAGACCGCTTCAGAACGTTCTGAACGTTCGCGGTAAAAAAATGCCGTTGACCAAACATGGCCCCGAACATGTGGCAAAACCTGTGTCTGTCTGGACAACGCACTCCTAAAACCTCCTTAGTCTGTGTTCCTGATCTGGAAAGTTGTTCACCTGCATCAAGTCATCGTGCGTGCCATGGTGCAGTCCTAGCAGACATACTGAGATAGGGAGGGGGGGGGGGGAGGAGGGGGGACAGGCACGCAGACATCAGATAGGAACATTGACCCCACGAATATACGCTGTCATCCATCATCTCCCAGCCTATCTGTCTTGCACCCCACCTCAAAACATGACGCATCTACCCCACCAGTGTAACAACAACACACACACTCACGCACGCACACACACACACACACACACACACACACACACACACACACACACACACACACACACACGTGCATATGCATATGCACACGCACGCACGCACGCACGCACGCACGCACGTGGGAGACGAGACTAAACAGAACACCAACAGCAGCATGAAAAAAAAATGAAGAAATTAAACATACAACAGCAGTGCGCCCACTTACGAACAAATCAATCATGATCGTAATTGAAAACATACTGAAAATTATTAACCTGATTTGTGTAATGTTCCGCATCAGTTATCGTAAGTATTAAAGGCGGTGCTTACGTACAGCCTAATCTTGAAACTTCTTCTTCTTGTCCTGATTGTAAACCTATAGTGTCTGCTATT
>JADBJO010003957.1:97355-99855 GCA_016801955.1 Conus betulinus | reverse complement strand
ACAGCTTGGCCGATCTGATGTGATAAGAAGGCTGAAGAATCACTTAAGCAAGCCAGAGCAAAGCCGCTATACCATAGACCATCTTTCAGATCTGAACATCAAGAGAGGAAGTGACCGCACATCCAGACTTAGGGAAGAGCAAGAAACATCACCAACCAAACAAACATTGGAATAATCTCAAGGCAACATTGCGAAGACTCCTAGTGATTGGGGCTAACCCATACTGCGCCTTTCCAATAACAGACACAAAAGATGAAACACATGTCAACTGAGATAAGACTTTGAATCTCTCAGGGTCCCCAGAGTATACCGTAGACGTGTGCGCTGGTGTGTGTTCATCAGTGGGGGTGATGCCAGCGTGTTAATTAGAGTGTCCATGGACATCAAGCGTTGGTATGTATGTGTGTGTGTGTGTGTGTGTGTGTGTGTGTGTGTGTGTGTGTGTGTGTGTGTGTGTGTGTGTGTGAGTGAGTCAGTGTGTGTATGCGTGCGTGCGTGTGTGTGTGTGTGTGTGTGTGTGTGTGTGTGTGTGTGTGTGTGTGTTCATAAGTGGTGTGATGTCAATGTGTAAATTAGAGAGTCCACGGACATGTGTGTGCAAGCGTTGGTATGTGAGTGTGTGTATTTGAGAGAGTGAGTGAGTGAATGTGTGTGTGTGTGTATGTGTGTGTGTGTGTGTGTGTGTGTGTGTGTGTGTGTGTGTGTGTGTGTGTGTGTGTGTGTGTGTGTGCATATAATGTGTGTGTCTGTGAGGAGGAGGAGTTGTTTTTATATGTTATGTGTATGTGTGTGCGCGAGCGTGTGTGTGCGCGTGCACGTATATGTTGTATGTGATGGTCTTGCTCTTCTTCTTGATTCTTAGTCATCTTCTGAACATTCACGCACGCAGTCACTACACACACACACACACACACACACACACACACACACACACACACACACACACACACACACACACACACACACACGTGTGCGCGTACGTTCGCTCGCTCCTACCACAAATATAATGATACACATGGTGCCTGTGTACGTCCACAACCACACACGTGCGCACATACACGCGTACACATGAACACATAGATGCACACAGACGCACATGCGTGCACACCCACATACAAAGATATACACATACGCACAGATATGTACACATATGTATGCAGATACGTGTGCTCACACACACACACACACACACACACACACACACACACACACACACACACACACACACACACACACACACACACACACTTGCACGCACACACACACACACACACACACAAATGCGCGCACACATACACACACAAACGCGTACACATGCATGCGGACACACAACACACACACACACACACACACACACACACACACACACACACACACACACACACACACACACACACACACACACACACACATGCGCCCACGCACACACATGGGCCCATGCCCACACATCATACACACATGTGTACATTCACTACACACACACACACAAAAAAAAAATGTAGGTAGGCACTCGAGGTCTGACCAGCGCGTTGGGCTAATGCGCAGGTCAGACATCCGCTGAGTCGTAGCCACGAGACCCTCTTCTTGAATTCTCTCATCTTAGTTGTTAGTTTCATTTTATCCATCAGCTTCAAATCATGCGTAGTGTGGTCTCAAAACTTAGCGGTTGTGGTGTAGCGTATATGGACAAGTCCGCACACAGTGACGCCTCCTTGATGAAACTGAAACTGAAACAGAACAAGAGGGAGCAACATACAGCTTTTCTTTCTTCCCCTTCGTCTCCCAACATCAACAGGAGGACATATGCCGACAGTTACTTCCTTCCACCCTATCCTATCCACCTTCCCCTCCGCCACAAAAACGTAACATACCCGGTACACAACTGGCACATTTAAACACAAATACACGTGCGCACGCGCGCGCACGCACGCACACACATACACTACTTCCCACCCCTACCTCCAACTTTCCTACCCTTCTCTGCCGTTCCCTTTAGGACTCTGTCCTGTTCTAACAAGACATCTGGAGCTATCTGGTGAGATCAGAGGCTGGTAACCTTACAAAAAACGTGCTCGTACTAACTTCTATGGCAACGACTCTGGCTTGGAAACCAGATTCCGTTAAGCTGCTGGCAAGACTAGCAAATCTTTCAGTCCTGCAGTGAGCCTCTGAGCCTGAGTATTGTACATAATATCTTGTCCCATGCCACTCTTCTTGGTGATCTCGCGATGGTTCCCCATTCTGGAAGGTCTGCTATGTACTGCCGAATCATTCACTCCATATCCAGTAAAGCCCACTTCCATGTTCTTGATGACACGGATGTTAAAGGCCCAGCGGCAGCATCGAAGGGAAAAAAGATAGAAAATACCACCTGATATCTATATATTTGTATAGCTGTTGTACGAACGGTTATAAGCATATAAATCTATGGCGTTAATCATGGCTGAAAATGTACCTGAAAATTTACGTAATGCTTCATGTAACATTCTGCAGCTGCTGT
>JADBJO010003957.1:64855-92355 GCA_016801955.1 Conus betulinus | reverse complement strand
CATCAGATGGCCAGATGTTATTGCCAACACAGAACTGTGGAACAAGACCAAGCAAGTTCCAATAGAATTAGAAATCAGAAAACGGAAGTGGGGATGGATTGGCCACACCCAGAAGAAAGTCTCCATCCAACATCACAAGACAAGCCCTTGAATGGAACCCTCAGGGCAAGAGAAAAGTGGGAAGAGACATTCGTTCGGGAAGTCTACTGCAGTAAAGGAGAATCTGCCTCCGCTAGACAGACAGAGAGAGACAGACAGACAGACAGAGAGAGAGAGAGAGAGGAAAACAACCAGAGGGTTGGGAGAGGGGGGGGGGGGGAGAGGATAAAATGGATATTATGTCACTGAAGACTGGAACACAGAAGAGAGTTTCCGGGGCACTGTATTTAGTTTACATCAGTAACCAGCCTCCCTCGTCGAGCAGAAGAAATCGGTGAGACCTTGATGGCGCTGCGGGTACCAGCTGCAGCGTTACCACACAGCCATGGCTCTGTTCCAAGGTCCTTTCTCTCTCTCTCTATAATTGTCCTGTATTGTACTGCGATCGTTGGGGTACTGTATTTGTCCGTAATTCTTTGTAGGTGGTGGTGGTGGGGGGGGGGGGGGGGGTGGTGTGTGTGTGTGTGTGTGTGTGTGTGTGTGTGTGTGTGTGTGTGTGTGTGTGTGTGTGTGTGTGTGTGTGTGTGTTTTTGCCGCACTGTAGATCGGATAAGCACGTTAAAAATCTTGTAATGCAAGACACCATTCGGAAGGGTACTTGAAGTCAAGAGAAAACACACAAATACCCACTCTGAACTAAGATACGGGAAAGGCAACGGGCACTGCCAAGATTTCGTTTTTGCCCTCTGAAAGACAGCAGTGAACACTAGAAAAAGAGAATAGTGGCAATGTAGTTGATCATGTGTCGGTCTTGGTAGTCCTACAACAGTCATCGCCTCGCATATTTTCTTATTATAGTGAGCTTTGCTATGTTGTAGTCTACTGTATTGTGCTGTTATATTGCAGTCATAAATGCAATAGTACAAATAGTATGATAGTAATCATAAAGTGCTGGGTTTTATTCCTGTAATATTCTCTCAAGGTGCTTCACAACAACTGCAAGAAAAACTCAAATGTCAAACCAGCGTTGTCATCCTGAACCCCTTCCGCATCGTCGTCCTTCCATTTGTGCACAAGCATGACCACACGCACAAACTTGAACACACACACACGTGCGCGCGCCCACACACACACACACACACACACACACACACACACACACACACACACACACACACACACACACACACACACACACACACACACACACACACACACGCACGCACGCACGCACACACACACACACACACACACACACACACACACACACACACACACACACACACACACACTTACACACACAAACACACACACACTGAACATGCCGAAACGCACCGAAATCTATTGTTCTAATGGACAGTTGGTAAGTTAGACTTGTTGAAATAAACCTTTGACACGTTGTTCAAACTTAAAAGATTTGAAGATACACCCATGGAGCTTCTTCATCCTTTAAGACAAGAAGATAAAAGAAACACCCCGAAGGTGCTGGGGAGGACCCAGAGAAGCACTGTCTTCACCTGCCCTTTGAGCAGTCCTGTACCACCCTTGGAGGCCTGCGCTGTGTTGACGATGAGTACAGGCACACGCAGGACACTCCATTAAGATATCAAGGGACATAACTGCTCCTGAACAGAGGTAAATCAGACTACAGGATGCAATTCATAACAGCCTTAAAGTAGCATTCCCATGGGTGTTCCAGCCCGTGTTTCATGACTGCACAGTCCACCGGCGAAAAACACCACCCTCCGGCTGTCGAGCACACCCCACAGACCCAACCACCCCTGCCCAAGGACAGTGAACACAGTGCCACTCCAGACGCAGCCAAGCTTTCGCCATACGGTCTTATGTGCCCTCAAGACTTAAACTTAAAAAAATTGAAGATACATCCATGGAGCTTCTTCATCCTTTAAAACAAGATAATATGAAAGAAAAGCGTAAACAGCGTGCAGCCGACCCAACACTGTCTTTTCTTATCAATTCTGGCAACGTTTCTTTGAGAATTGAGATCTGAGAAATTACTGTCAGTCGGGGAGTTCTCTGTTCCTGTCATTAGACGTCTTTAATTCTGTATTTTTCTTTTGAAATTCGAAAAGGGAAGTGATATTTTAGATTTTTTTTCCCCCTGGTATTTGGAGACAATTAATAATTTCGTTGTCTGAAATGGCCGGAAATTCTAGAAAGAGCAATATTGTTACCATCTTCGTAATCACACGAGGCTGTGTACCTCACGAACTTTCAAAAATACGGGGTTGGTTGTTTATACTACACTTCAAAGGCAGAACGAAGAACAAAGCATCCTAATGAAATCTAAACGAGGTGTTGTAATATGTCTTGAGAGAGAATAATAAGATATTGACTAGTATGTTGACGCAATAATATGATGGCATAATGCCATTTTTGATCTACGACTTTTTATCTGGTATGTGTTACAACAATATGAGAGTACGTTTCAAAATTGAGAGTTAAAACCATTCTTCACCGAACGTGAATAGCCGTAGCAAAGAAGGTGCAATTTAAGAATCCTTCGGAAATGGAAGATGGGCCTAACTTTTTGACCTTATCTCTTTATCAATGTGGCTTCTGATGCTGAGGGAAAAGTACAGATAAAATTTCGCTACAGGATGGAGGTTCGGACGCTGAGATGCTCAAAGGCTGCTCATGGAAAGAATATCTGCCAACGTTCAAATTTTTACATCTCTAGGAGCAAACCAGGTGAGAACCCGACAAAAAAAGACGCCCACCAATGAACAAGAAACGTATTTGGGAGGCGAAGTTTTCAATTCTGCTGGGTATGACTTGAACACACATGGTGTGCACCATTCATTCTCCGACGCTCCTTTCTTATCACTGCTTATTTCTTGCAGGGGAAAAGACGTCAGGAGTCTAACGCTTTGAGGTGAAAACAGTAGGTACCGCGTGAATACGAGAAACCCGCTTCATCTGATTCTTTGCTGCTCTTGTTAAAGAAGACTTCCGTCTGTACACTCCTGCTCGCCTTCCGCCCTCACAGTAATAAAACATGAGCACCTTTGCACTGAGAATGACAAGGGAGGATTGGGTCTATTTGGGGGAAAAAATCTGTCCTGTCTCTCCCTGCCTTGATCACCCACTCTCCCTCCCTAATCTTCGTAATTGCGTAGGGATGTTAGCCAGCCTATCTGGTCTCCCATTTAGAGGAAGGCCCGCTAACAATTTTCCTCTGTTCTGAAACCAAACTGGATCCTGTGATAAAGTATGTCCCATTTCTAAGCAAGCTATCGCCAACTTTTCCCAGTTTCCAGCGTAAACTGTGACACAGATTTTCAGAAGAAAAAAAATCCGTAATGCACAAGCATTTGTGTATGAACACACACACACACACACACACACACACACACACATACGCACGCACGCACGCATGCACGCAAGCACGCACACACACACACACACACACACACACACACACACACGCACGCACGCACGCACACACACGCCCACACACACGCACACACACACACACACACACACATGCACACACGCGAGCCTAGGTATGAACAATGTTGTCTCGAGAGCGGGAGCGAGGATTATGAAAGAAGTAAAGGCAGTTTTCGATGAGTGGACGATAAAACGTGAAAGAAAAGAAAAAAGAAAAAAAAAGGAACAGATTAATTACTTCAAGTTTGTTTGCATATGCCTGGCTTCTCGGATGTTTGGTTCAACAATGGGACTGAAAATGAATCTCCTTACGCACTTAAAAGACGACATGAAATGGAATGTTGAAAAAAAAATTGGGTCAGCAAGCATTTTGTAAATGCTGAATCATTGTGTTTTTTTTTTCCTTTGTTTGTATATTGGTTTGGTTTTACCGTTGTTTCTAGCCTCTGCAAAAAACTGGAACAAAAATATCAGGTTTAACGAAAGACGGATTGCGTAATCTTTTCTTTTTTTTTTTTTTTTTTTCGCTTGTTGACTTAGGACACGCAACAAATATATTCAGTTCAGCAGCAAAACAAGATTCTCGTCCCTTTGTTTCATTGTTTCCTTTTCGACATGAAGTTGTTTCCTAAATGCAATGTGTGTCACGGGAACGGAGTGGCTCAGTTACTAAACTCGAAATCCTGGTGATCTTGGGATCGCGGATTTCAATCCCTTCGGACCATTTCAAAGCAGGGGAAATTTCCCTCGTAGTTAACATTGGCTCTGACTCCTTTTAACATTGGCTCTGACTCCATTCCCTAAAGGTCATTCGAATGAGACCATAAAACCCCAGGTTCCGTGCGCGAATGTATGAGTTACATTTTGCGCATATGTAAAATCCCATCACTAACTTTCGGGAGAGCTGATCTGGATGACATGTGTGTACCCTGCGGGAAAAATAGAAAAATGAATAGATAAAATTGAATGACTGAAACTGACTGCATGACACGGGAAGCAACTGAATTTTGCACAAGCAGGCAGCTCTACAGTCGGCTCCACCTAGGTAAGCAGCCCTTTGTGTAAAGGAGAGCATGGACTGTAAAACACTGAGACCTTGGTCCCTAACAGACGAAAGGCATTATGTAAATACTGTTAATCATGATAACAATAATGAGAAGACGACGACGACGACGACGACGACGACGGCGAAAGAAGAAGAAGAAGAAGAAGAAGAAGATGATGATGATGATGATGATGAATATTGAGAGGAGGAGGAGGAGGAGGACAAGAATAAGAACAATAATGCCTTCCTTTTATGTTTGGCATGATCGCCAGCATCATTTGCAGAGGGACCGCTGTCTTGCAGTGATAGAGTTCATTCTGTCGCTCAAGACATTCCTGTGATGATTCGCTTTCCTCTGTGCTTTTTTTCTTAAGGAGAAGACGGGGTGGAGATTAAGGATGGAGTGGGGGTGTCAGAATAGGTATGCACTGACCGACCAGGTTGTGGGTTTTGTTTTTCATCATCTTCCTCCTGACAAGCCATCATCAATGCGGAAGTTTGAGACTCTCTCTCTCTCTCTCTCTCTCTCTCTCTCGTGTGCTTCAGCTGCATGCAGGACATGGGGAACGTTTTCCCTTCCTTTTTCTTTCTTTTGGTGCATCACAGGCATTTTTTTCATTAACAAAACATAACGAAAAGGGGAGGGGGGAAAATCACCTGTTTCCCCTTTCCTTGTAGAGTCCTCTCCTTTCCCTTTTTACTCTTTTTAAAAAAATCATCAGTTTCAACAAATACATAATTACAAGATGAATAAAGCAAAGAGGTAAAATGCAAGGAAATGGCCGACTGGTGCACAAAGTCGATTATCAGCGAAATCGGACTGCCTGGTTTGAGGTGTCTGCTTCTTTCAGTTTCCAATATTACGCGCCTAAGGTTCAGTCCCAATAGAATGAAATCGATCCAAAACGGATTTCATCATGTTGAATACTGGAAACGAGGCTGTCCACCTCTCGTCTGCCATTTCATTGTCGAACGATGCGTAGTCACGTGTCTACCAACAGCGTCGTTCATTGTCCCGTAATGCTCAATACAAGAAATGCATCTCGCAGACAACAGTCACGTCGTGAAACCAGGTCATCTGCGAAATAGCTTTAAGCCCTTTTCTCTCAAACGTATGTCAGACGGGAAACACGTGAAATACGATACTGCGCGCATATTTCGGCACGACATGCCGTTTAGCGTGTACTCCGTGTGAGATTGACACAGAAAACAATGTTTCGAGACATAGACTCCTTCAGGTTGACCAGAGATTAAAGAGTTCTTACATGTAGAGGTGATCCTGTGGGGATACAGTTCACATATTTTATCATCATACCCCCGTTTACCTCTGGTGTTTACGCAGAGGGCAGACAGCATGATCTACTCATGAGTAGTACTGCGTCTGGAATGGGTCAGGGCAGAAGGTAATGGAGCAAAGTTAGAGAAAGCAGAAAGCAAGCAAGAGTGAGGTGGGGTGGGGGAAAAAGAGCGAGGTGTAGAGTTGATGCCGAAGAGGGAAAGGGGAGGAGAAGTAAGGGGGGGGGGGGGGGGGGGGGGGGGGGCTTAGAAGGAGGACGTGGTGGATAAAGGAATGTGAAGGGAAGGGGAGGGTGCGGACGGAGGGTGAAGGGGGAGTGAGGGGCAGATGGGTGGGTCGGCTAGAAATAAGCGTCTTTCTCGGACCAGTTACGATCTAGTCTGACCTGAATTCTCCCCACAGGATTACCACAGAAGGGGTGAGGTGATAGGGGAGGGGAGGGGGAAGAGGACAAAGAATAAGGACAAGAACACTGGAGAGGGTGAAACGTGGTTTCCCTTGCTAGAAATTGTTTTTATCTCCTGTCAGCTTGAAGGAGAACCTATTCACTTTAAACGTTCATTTCTCTTCTTTAAAGGAACCCAGGCCTGCATTTATTTTACTTCGAGTCTTCAACAAACATGTCTTTCTTTAGATATCAGAATAAACGGGCATATAAAAAAAAGCGCAAAACTATACTCCCCACATGACTGTCGACGGTGGATTCTTTTGTCCACGACCTTAAAGGGAGTATTGTTTCGTGCATTTATTTTTTTCATTCATGAGTGTGTGTGTGTGTGTGTGTGTGTGTGTGTGTGTGTGTGTGTGTGTGTGTGTGTGAGTGTGTGTGTGTGTGCGTGTGTGTGAGTGTGAGACATGAAAATTCTGTTGTAAATTTTCATCATGTTCATACTGTTTATTTGTGTTTTAGTTCGTCGTCAGCAACTGTTTCACTTTTGCTAAGATCAAAAGGTTAATAAAATATGTATTTCATGCACTTTCGTTCTGTCTTCTCTCATATAGAGTTTGTTGATCAGTGTTGCTCAAAAGAACATTTACGTAATTTTTTAAAACCAAAATTTCGTAAAATTCGTCCTATACACACACGCACGCGGGCGCGTGCACGCACTCATAGACCTTTGTATGTTCAACTCCTATCATTGTGGTGACAAAAGCCTGAACTTGCCAACAACAACAACACACCTACACACACACAAAACGCGCACGCGCTTATACACACGCGCACACACCCGTATGTATGTATGTATGTATGTATGTCTCTCTCTCTCTCTCTTTCTCTCTCTCTCTCTGTGGTACAAAAAAATGTACCCCGCTCTCTCTCTCTCAAACACACACACACACATATATATATATATACACACACACACACACACACACACACACACACACACACACACACACACACACGCACGCACACACGCACAGACAGACAACAGATAGATAGATAGATAGATTAGATAGATAGATAGATAGATAGATAGATAGATAGATAGATAGACAGACAGATAGATAGATAGATAGATAGATAGATAGATAGATAGATAGATAGATAGATAGATATCAAACAATGTCAAACAAGTTTCTTTTCTGTTTTATTGAACAAAGCCGTTTTCCATAATGGTATGTATGAGTAAGGTTAAATTAGACACATGACAAACAACATCGAGCCACCGATGTACACGAGATAATGTTCTTTTGCCGTAAAAGTATGACACATGAAAATCAACATGAAATTCAGAGAAACGTGATGTTTTGATTGTGCTGTCGTAAAAAGCATCATTAAACTAAATTATAAAAAATAAAGCTACATTAAATACATTAAACATGAACTAAAATTCAAAGCACAACGCTCTGCCTTTGTTTGTACGCCCACCTTGTTAACGGCGAGTTTCATTCTAACAACTGAAAACTGTACATAGCAATGCACACATTTTTTTCAAGTCTTTTTCAAGCAGTCACAGTAATGCCACAGAAACGCTTGAAAAAAAAAACCCACCTGATACAAATATTCATCATAATCTTCCTTTTCCACTGAGCGTCCATATATATTGCACATGACGAACGCAAAATGTGTGCAGACATCAAGTAGCATGACTCCAAGATTCACAATTAAATACACAACGCGTTTACATAGTGACACTTCTTTAATGCCACTCTTTCTCCGTATCTTTTTACTCGGACAGAGAGCTGCAAATGGGTATGAAGCGAAATTATTTATTGGGGAGGGGGGACGTTATGAAAATATATACGAAAAAGCGTGGTTTGAGTTGCCAAATGATGGTGGGCTACATGAAAGGTTCCCGCCATTTTCAACCAACGCTGTTATTCCTGTTTAGCTCCTGCTATGCCTATGTATTCAGAACTGGCGTTAGAGGAGCAGGGTCCTTGAACAGACGGCACACAAAATGTCTGTGGGATTTCTCCCATACAGAATCCACACCAGGGACATGTCACCCAAAGCAGATGCCAGACGTGTTCGGCTGTTTATTGTGTCCGAAATGACAAACCCATTCGTCAGCCTTTTTGTCGGTCACGCGTTTTGTAACATAAGCTTTAATATCTCGTTCTGTGTCTATAGCAAAATCTCACAGTGACTACATATCAATCAATATAAATCTTTCGAAAAAATGGGGGGGGGGGGGGGGGGGGGGGGGCAAAAAAAAGAAAGTTTAGAGAACTTAGTCTTTGATTTTGTTCTTTTCAATTAAAATATATGTAACTGTCAATGCAAATAAGAAATTGAATGTCTTGCGAGGCAAGAAGTCAGAGAAGGAAAATGTGTTGAATAATGTGCCGCCATTATCCTTTTATTTCAGCATCATGAATATTCGCGTCCTCTGATCGCTGTGGATTATGATTTCAGTTTTCGCTCTCATTCAGTGCCCGTCGCTCTTCTAAGTTTTATGTTCAGCTTTAACTGAAAACAAATTGTGATGGATCAGTTTTTATTTTATTTCATTTCTGAAGTGACCCAAATTAAAACTGTGTAATTTAGTTCTGTGATTGTGGCAGGCCAGACAGCATGTTATTGAGAGCTTGCACATAGTTTTGGTGTGGACTCCTCTAATCATTGGTCATCGTAAAATGACCATACGTGACTGTGTATGGGCATTCTAAAGGGCGTTGGCCATTCCTTTCCTGTACACACACCCTGCGTATTCTTTCCGCAACAAACACACACACACACAGTGTGTGTGTGTGTGTGTGTGTGTGTGTGTGTGTGTGTGTGTGTGTGTGTGTGTGTGTGCGCGCAATTTGCCATATTCTGCAAACTTTCTCGAGATTAGTATAAACTGGACGGACCACTGACCTGTTCTACCCAATAAACACGTCCTGTGATGACGCAGTCGTTTAGTTCTCATGATTTCTTTTCTCCTAGTAAATGAAATAATTTGATTTAAAGTTGTAAGTACAAATAAAGCCTGCTCGCTTAGTTTTGGGATGAATATATAGGATAACGTCTTATTCGTGTTTTATTTCTGTATATCTCCCATATCAAACAGCAAGCAGAATGAAACATCAGTGATAACACATGTTAATAATACATCAGATTACAAAGATACATTACTGCAGTGTCTTTCAATATAATGGTAATGAGCCCAATTGACAATTAAACAACATCAACAAACATTTGTTATCGTATTTGAAAAATAGAGCAACTCATTAGCCCCCCATCCCCCCCCCCCAAAAAAAAAATCATAATGAGAACAACTCTGCTCATGTTCCTCTTAAAGACTCTGTAGTGAGACAATAAGTACATCAAAAGTCTTAAGCTTCTACATGAATGAACATGATCATGTGACAACAAAGAGTTGGTGTGGATGGGGTACAGTCAACAAAAATTAGTGTTTACAAGACGAATACCAATCCCTGGTGCTGAATGAAAGAAAGAAAGAAGCTGTGTATCACCAAAGAAATCAGCAAACACGAACAAGTGCCTTTTTCTTGGAAACGAATGTTCTGCAAACACATATTACACTCGAACTACCAAAAAATGATGCTTAAAAGGGAAGCAGAGGGATCCAGAGAAGGAGAAGGTAACTAATGCACACCATGTCGGGTCTGTAAATCGCTACATAATGCACGATGCTTAATGTACACGTGAGGTATTGTTTGAAGTACTTGTACTTGATACATTTCTTAGCTATCTGTCTATCTTCATATCTATCAGTCTCTATATCTGCCTGTAACAATGTATGTCTGTAATGTGATGCTATACTTTTTATACATACTAATCTATCTGCCTATCTGTATGAATAACCGGTGTGAGACAGAGAGACAGAGACAGAGAGGAAGACAGAGAGGGTGGGGAGGGGGGGGAGAAAGAGAAAATAGACAGGGAGGGAGAGAATGTGGTCAAATGGTGTCTTCTAAAATGAGCAAATCGATTTTAAATATTGGCAAGGTGTGCCTAAAATTTCATGTCGCCACCTTTAAATATGTCACACAAATAAAAGCATAATATGACATGACATGTCACACGACATTCAAATTTTCCACTCAGTACGAGCCTCACTCTTCATTCATCTTGATTAAAAGGTAAGAGAGTGTGTTTCCATTCCGGGTCCACGTACATACAAGCACGACAGAAAATCCACACAAGATTTCGTTTTTGACTCTCACCACCATTTTTTTCTCTTTTTCTTTGAAGACAGCTTCTTTCTCACTGCGTCTTTTTTCCTCAAAAAATAAACAAGGGCAGCCCAGTTGGAAAGCTCTCCGCGAATGGCAAGGGCACCCACCCATCGTGAATGTCTGGATGGATCTTTCTATGAAATCAACCTGTAACATATTTGGTGGACAGACGCAGTTCGGCGGGAAGAGGGACCCCAAGGAAATCTTGCCCCAGCCCTTTCCTGCCCCCCACCAGGTGGATGGACCCAGGCTTACTCTGCCTTACCGCTGACGAAGGGGTCGGGGGAGGCGCCCAGTAGCGACAGGTACCCGCCCTGAAGCGACGGTTGGCCACGGCGTAGGCCAGGGGATAGAGCATGGTGCAGAACTTGCAGGCCAGGGGAGGCAAGCAGGCAGCCAGCATGGAGACGCCCGAAGTGTCGGCCACCATGGCCCACGTGCACAGAGCGGCGAAGGGTCCCCATCCGGCGACGACCAGCGCAAGGAAGTCAGGCAGAGCTGTGAGAACATGAAGCACAGCATGATATGAAAGATCGGAGGGAGGAGAGCGGGTGGAGTGCAGGTTGCGGGGGGGGGGGGGGGGGGGGGGGGGGGGGTATGTGTGTTAGAGGGAGGGGGAAACGGGGTGAAGGGGGGCGCAGACAGCCCAAAGGGAGGAGGGGTGGGGAAGGGGGTACGGGATGATTCCATCATCTGTCGGTGAGAACCCAGTTATCTATGGAATGAAGAAAAAAGATAATCTTGATAATCAAACAATATGCGTAATTATCTTAATTTTCGCGCGAAACACAACACAATCAGAGTAACCTAGACATCAAACGAGAGAGTGTGACTTTTGCACGTGCGTTAGTCACTGCTGACAGAAGGCCCTGATCGCAAGAGGGAGCTAACTGCGATAATGATTAAATTTCACTACATTCACAGTCCCCATTGATACGTGTCAAATTATTGTAAAAAACACTCATGTCTTGAGAAAGAAATTAGTACTGAAGTTAAAACAATTCTTTTGGTGGTGATGAGCGCGATTCTTTACATGTAAAAAGAACTATCGCTACGGTCAGAATTACTCTTCTCAATATAATGAACATGAAACCCTTTTTCATGAAGAAAAGAACTCTCGCCATGATAAAAAAAAAAACAAAAACAACAACAAAAAAACATGTATTCCGTGATCAACTGCACTTTCATCACGAAATCTACTCCGTTTCTTGAAAATTACTCTGGCCAGTAGTGAAAAAGAATGTTATCAACGGCAAATTGTATTAATGTATAAAAAGTATGTGCAATAATGTTAAAGCAATAGTCAGATCCGGTGGGGGGAACTTACTGACTCTATTTTTACAGAGTGTAAAAGAAGGGGATGATTGTAGCCCTGCTCTTTTATCATTGTTTATAAGTGAACTAGCATTAGAGGTTATAGCAAAAGAAAGACCCGGTGCAGCACTTTCTCTTGATTTCATTAAATTATTTATTTTGTTACTTGCTGATGGTATTGTTTTATTACCTGAGACTCCAGGCCTTCAGGCTTAGTTAAACAAATTGTGCCAGGCAGTTTCTAAACTTCAGCTAAAAGTGAATATGGAAAAGAGTGATTTTTGTTGTTTTCAAAAAAAGGAGGTTACTTGGCAGAGGATAGCTGTTGTAAGTTGTTAAAACATTGGTATCTATTTGTCTACACACTTAAGCTTTACAGTCGCTCGTCAGAATCTAGCAAGCAGAGCGAAAAATGCCTTATTGTGCATTTTGAAAAATTCATACATGTTGAATAATAATTCTTTGACAGATTTTCTTAAACTCTTCGATGCTCAGGTTCAACCAGTTAATCAATATGGAGCTAAGACCTGGGGCTAGATAAATTGCTGTTCTTGTAGAAAGAGTTCATTCTATGCTCTATAAATTTCTACGAGTTCACATGAAGACACCTACTGACTGTGTTTATGGGAAAAACTGACCGCTGTCCTATCTATATCAGTTCATCTGTGCACTGCATTAGTTACTAGCTGAAAATTGTATAGATGGATGATGATATATTACCTCTTAACTAAAGCATGTAACACGTTGCTGGTATTGGAATCGCTTTGTAAAAGATCGTGGGTTTCAGGTGTTCAAGATTTTTCCTGTTTCAGAATGAACTTGGGTTTGTTTGGATGAATCAAGGAGTTGGAAATGTAAATGCGTTTTGAAACAACTTCGGATAAGACTGATTGATAACCGATGGCAAAAATAGCAAGAAAACATCCAGAACAGTAAGCGATATTCGTTTTATACATTTTTAGGACAACTGCAAGTTGTGACAAATTCTCACTTAATATTGACAGGTATATCAGAAGTTATCTGACAAGATTTAGACTAGAAATTTCAGACATCAAAGCCGTTTCAGTATCGATATGCAAGTACTAAAAACATTAAAATCCTATGCCTTTATGCAAAACGCAAATGAAAACGAATTGCATTTTCCTATTTTGTTGTGCTGTGCTGCATGATTTACGATATGAATACATTCTCTGGAAATTCTTAGAAAAACTCTTGTTTCAAGCCACTTTGCTCACGACAAATGAAAATGAAAAAGTACTGAACACCATATGCATACAAGGCCTTCAAGAGGAGCATGGACAGCTACTTGAACCCGACTGTCGTAACCTATTCATCGTGTGCACTTAGTATGCTTATCAGTCAGCTTCTTTTTGTGAAGTTGTATTAAGTTACCTTGCTGTATGAATTGTCATTGCTTTATTGTGCTCCACCGGAAGGGGCCATGGCAAATACCGCTTAAAATCTTTCGTTCGTTCGTTCGTTCGTTCGTTCGTTCTCTCTCTCTCTCTCTCTCTCTCTCTCAAATACAGTGACAGACGGTTCCCATTGGTGCCATGAGACCGACATGACGTCAATTGTTTCCTGGACCTATTGCACAGATGGGGCCTTCTATCACGCCAGTAGCTCTAAGGATCTTTCACACAAATGGCACCATTCTATCACGCCAACGCGAATGGAACTGCTCTGTCACGACAACATTGTCTACTATTGTCCTGCTTTTCTCGTTACCACACATTTTGTCCCCGAACCACGCTTTGTCACTCGTCACCAAACAGCTTCGGCTCTAAGAGAAAAGCTGATTAAGAACTAATTATGTCTGTGCATGAATACACATTCCTATTTTGGTCTGTACGTCTTTCCTTTCAACATATGCGGCCCCCCGACAATGTCTAAGGTCCTGACATGGTACCTAGGTGAAAACAGTAAGCTTATACCGCAAAGTGAAATTACATATATTTTCATCCACCAGACGCACTTTGAAAATCAGGGATTTTTTTCTTACTTACCGAAAGATGGTACCTCAAGACTTATACATTGTTCTCCTCTTAAGCCCACGAAATATTTCAGTTTTATCTACTTCAAAATTTATGCTTAAGTCCCTAAGGGACCTAAACGTCTCATAAGCATCCCGACTCACGTCGTCTCGGTCGCACACCTTAAGTCAAAGGACCGTGGTACTAAGGTTTTGTCTTGTCATGGTAGATGCCGGACCCAGTGTGGGCTGTTATGGGTGTCTTATTCACGAAGAATGTCAGTACAGACAGTTTGAAAGAAAAGAAGATAATAAGAAAGAACTGACGCTCGAAGCAGGAACGAGTAAGAATTAAATCGACAAGGGAAGGGGAGTGGGGCATTAAAAAGTTAACAAGTACAACTTTACTAAACTCAAATACACGTTGATTTTCGGGGTATCTGAACATATACCAGAATGACCCTTCAAATATTAATGCAAACAATTGCACGTTAGATGAGGATGGATCAAGGGCCAAAATACAAACACTTGTTTGTCTTTGACTTTTGCAGGAGGCCTTGAAATATGTATGGCAAACAACAACAAATTACTAGGAAAAAAAGTGAAGGTTGGTGAAACATGCGTGGACCATCCATAGAACACTCTGTCTCCACTATTGGTGGTTCTGGAGCACTGTACACTTCATGAAGAAGTTACAAGAAGATCAAATATCGGAAAATGTATGCTTGGACCTTCCTTTTCAATCACACAACCTCTGATTCTAACAACTTCATAATCGACCTTGAAACATCACACACACACACACACACACACACACACACACACACACACGCACTCTCTCTCTCTCTCTCACTCACTCACTCTTACAATAACCTCTACTTCTAAAGAGCTTCATAATCGACCTTTAACCATTACACACGCACGCGTGCACGCACGCACGCACGCACACACACGCACACACACACACACACACACACACACACAACACACACACACACACACCTAGAGTGCAAAAGAACTGAGGAAGGATGTCAAAGGTAGAACAGAAACACGTGGCCTTCAATATTCTCTTTACTATTAACCAGCCCGGCGATAACCTATATATAATGCTATTGAATGTCCGTCGCAATCTTCCGTACGTGAAGTTCCGAAGACTGAGCCCATCGTCCTTGTACCCGCTTACAAAAATCAAAGCGCCTTATTGCTCTCTCTCTCTCTCTCTCTCTCAATGCTGTCTCCGTCTGTCTGTCTGTTTTTTCTGTCTCCAATGCTGTCTCTGTCTGTCTGTTGTTTCTTCTGTCTCCCCCTCCCTCCCCCCCCACCCCCCCCCCCCCCCCCCCCCCCCCCCCCCCCCCCCCCACCCCCCCCCCCCCCCCCCCCCCCCCCCCCCCCCCCCCCCCCCCCCCCCCCCCCCCCCACCCCCCCCCCCCCCCCCTGCCCTCTCTTTGCCGCTCAACCTATTCCTCTTTCTTTCACCGTCTCAATTCCTATCGCTCAACTCCACGTTTTATTTTTCTCTAATTTCATCCCATGTCTGACTGTCGATCAACCTCTCTCTCTGTCTCTGTCTGTCTGTCCGTCCGTCTGTCTGTCTGTCTCTCTCGTCATCATCATCATCATCATCAATCATATCTGTGTGTGTGTGTGGTGTGTGTGTGTGTGTGTGTGTGTGTGTACTACTATTTCAATGGACGATTTTTTATGCCTCTCTTGAATGTAGTGAGGGAATCTAGATGTCTGAGAGACAGAAAAAATAATCTGTTCTACGTGGCCTAGGCTTGGACAGGAGAAAAAAAAAATCGCCTTTGGTATTTGTTTCCAATGACAGCAAATTGCAAGAGACGAGTTTCAGAGGAAGTGAAGAGATGACACGAATGTGTACACATGGTGGGTAACTCAAACAGGTAGCGACGTGCTAAACCAGAGATGACGTCCAAGGAGAGAGTGCTAGTTTATAAAACGATCCTGTGAGGGACGAGAGGGGGTTCGTCTGGCACCAGTAAAAATTGTTTGAAGTCANATCGACCGTGAAAAATACAACCCACAACACACACCCCACCACACACACACACACACACAGCACTCTCTTCTCTCATCTCACTCACTACACTCTACATAAACCTTACTTCTAAAGAGCTTAATAATTATCGACCTTAACCATTACACACGCACGGCGGCACGCACGACGGCACGGACGCACGCACACACACACGACACACACACACAACACCACACAACCACACACATACACACACACACAACTAGAGGGCACAAAAAGAACTGAGAAAGGAGGATGTCAAGGTTAGAAACAGAACAGTGGGCTTTCAATATTCTATTTACTATTATGAACCACGCCGGGGGATCACAGATATATAATGATATTGTTGAATGCCGTCGCAATCTTTCGTTTATACGTGAAGTTCCGAAGACTGAAAGCCCATCGTCCTTGTAAACGCTTAAAAAAATCAAAGCGCCTAATTGCTCTCTCCATCTGCTCTCTCTCCAATGATGGCTGGTCCTCGCCGTTGTCTGTATGTCTTGTTCTGTTCTCCAAATGCTTTTGTGTTGTTCCTCTGGTGTCTCGTCGGTGTTTTGTTTGTTTTGTTTTTTTTTTTTTGGGTTTTTTTTTTTTTTTTTTTCCTTGTGTAGGTGGGGGGCTTACTCCTTTTTCCCCCCCCCCACTCCCCCCCCACCCCCCCCCCCCCCCCCCCCCCCCCCCCCCCCCCCACCCCCCCCCCCCTACCCCCCCCCCCCCCCCCCCAACCCCCCACCCCCACCCCGCCCCCCCCCCCCCCCCCCCCCCCCCCCCCCCCCCCCCTCCCCCCACCCCCCCCCCCCCCCCCCCCCCCCCCCCCCCCCCAACCCCCACCCCCCCCCCCCCCCCCCCCCCCCCCCCCCCCCCCCCCCCCCCCCCCACCCCCCCACACTGTCCCCCCCCCCCCCCCCCCCCCCCCCCTCCCCCCCCACCACCCCCCCCACCCCTCCCCCCCCCCCCCCCCCCCCCCCCCCCCCACCCCCCCCCACCCCCCCCCCCCCCCCCCCACACCACACCCACCACCCCCCCACCCCCCCCCCCCACACCCCCCCCCCACCACCACCCCCCCCCCCCCCCCACACCCCAACCCCCCTCCCCACCCCCCCCCACACCCCCCCCCCAACACCACCCCCCCCCCCCCACCATCCCCTGCTCTCTTTGCCCGCTAAACATATTACCTTTATTTCACCGTCTCAATTCCTAGCGCTCAATCGATCCACGTTTTATTTTCTCTAATTTCATCCCATGTCTGACTGTCGATCAAACCTCTCTCTCTGTCTCTGTCTGTCTGTCCGTCCGTCTGTATGTCTGTCTCTCTCGTCATCATCAATCATCATCATCATCATATCTGTGTGTGTGTGTGTGTGTGTGTGTGTGTGTGTGTGTTACTACTATTTCAATGGACGATTTTTTTATGCCTCTTCTTGAATGTAGGGAGGGAATCTAGATGTCTGAGAGAGACAGAAATAATCTGTTCTACGTGGCCTAGGCTTGGACAGGAGAAAAAAAAAAAAAATCCTTTGGTATTTGTTTCCAATGACAGCAAATTGCAAGAGGAGACGAGTTTCAGAGGAAGTGAAGAGATGACACGAATGTGTACACATGGTGGGTAACTCAAACAGGTAGCGAACGTGCTAAAACCAGAGATGACGTCCAAGGAGAGAGTGCTAGTTATATAAACGATCCTGTGAGGGACGAGAGGGGTTCGTCTGGCACCAGTAAAATTGTTTGAAGTCAGCAGGATGATCATATGTGAGTGTTTCAACCTGCGTTGCCTGTAGACTGCGCACTGTGCCGGTTGAAGGTCTCCCATCTACTTTGGAAGAGACTCTCAATGCTGCACTACAGGAGATGACACTGTCATGTTTTAAAATTGAGGGCAGAGGAAAACAAACAGTTGTGATCCTACGGCTTGACTACAAATACCGACCAGCCCCCTGCAATCTAAGCTCAAAGCCACAGTGTTGTGTATCGTCGAAAATGCCTGTCACATTTTAACAGAGACAGGCGCAGGGCTTAGGTACACAGAAATCATCAACAGAAAAAGGCAAGTGCAGGTTTCTCTCCGTCTAATTTGTTTTTGCCGACGCCACCTAGCCTAGTGTACAGTGTTGACAGAACCAACAACAGCTACGCTGCATGTGGTGTGACATTTTTCATTGTGACAGCGATTCTCCACCGTCCCCACACACAGCCTGTACACGACACACGGCGCATGGACACCCAAAATGAATCAACATCGGACAGTGTGGCGAACACACACTGTGACAATCGCACACGATGAAGATTTCATGTTGGATATTATGCCGGTCGAGCCAAGTTCATATCCAGTCGAGCCAAGTGGTAATGAAAACTGTGGTGAAGAATTCCGTGACATGTTCTGTGAACAAAAACAGGCCACCAGTTACTTCCACACACACAAAAAAGAGGAAGACATGAGAACTGAGGACGACCATGATTCAGAGAGTGCAGAGATGATCCCGTAGACATTTCGGAGGTCACAGTATGTTCTTGCTGAAAAACGTTACCATCAGTGACATAATGGCATATCAACAGGAGATGACCAGAAAGGTGGACAACTTTTACTGTACTACAAGAGAAGATGTGTGAAATGGCTTCTGGCGACAGCAAAGCTGTCAACGACGGAAATCATAGTGACTGTGGATAGGCGCATTGTTATATTGACAGTCACATTCAAATTTACATCTTCCGTGATCTGGTTTCCTCATCACGACGTTTTATTCTAGCATGTGTGTCACATGTCTTTCTTCTGTGATAGTTTATGTACCACCCCATCCTACCAAATCCTCCCCTTGAGAACGGGCTCTGTAAGCTTAACTCAATAAAATCATTCATTCATTCATTCATTCATTCAATCATTCATTCGTTCATTCATTCATTCATTCATTCATTCATTCATTCTCTCTCTCTCTCTCTCTCTCTCTCACTCTCTCTCTCTCTCTCTCTCTCTCTCGTCCTTCAGGAGAAATCAGCAACATTTTTTGGTGCACATTATTGGCCCAGGAATAAGGAAATCTGACACCAATGATGTTTTACAAATGACATCTGACGTATGCGTGTAATTAAAAGCAAAATCTTGTTCAGCAGCATCATAGCAAGTTCAGGTGATTTTCCGGGTCCATAGATAGTCTCAAACAACTGGTTAACAGGACACTCTGCTCTGCTTCCTTGTATTTCCGACGGAAAATCGTTTACAACTGGTTGTGTTCTCTGATTGACATATCAAACTAATGAAAATAACACAATGCCAAATGTCATGCTTCTTTCTCTACCTCTTTCCTCTTCCTGGTTGACCAGGAAATCAGACGTAAACTCATTAGCCTTGGAACGACATTTCCATAAATGACTGGACTCAGCGCCTGTCAGCGTGATTAGCATTGCTGACATCAAGAGAAAACAAAGCCACATCAGGTTATTTTAACTTATTTTTCCTGCTGTTCTTCACAACTTTACCTTCCCTCTCGTTGAATTTACTTACAAATAATTTCCTTATCAATCTGTTAAAAACTGATCTAAAACTTAAAGGTAAAAGTAGGCTGTGTTGATGTCCGTAATGCTGCAGAGAAGGAAGATTGCCGTGGAACGATATGTGTCAGCCCTAATCCATAATCAATCACAATCAGAGTCTGTAAAGATGGCGTTGTTCAATGCCTTTAGCTGCCATTGCTTTCATGGCAAAACAGGCATTTCGGTACAATATTCTCAACATGTTCTCTGAAGGTCAGCATTCTACCAAAGCCTATATCACAGCAGCGTAGATGTCAGTTGATTTGATTTGTATTCCTTTGAAGGAAAAATGGTGAGGATAATTCTCCTGAAGTATTGTTCTTGAGAGTGCAGACAAGTGTCTGGGCTTCGGTCGGGCTAAGGTACAGTCCACTTTCTTGACACCGCTGAGGAATGTTGTTCTTTTGCTGCTGACTAGTTTGGTTCTTCTGGAGCATTCTTTACCGTTTGTAAATCAGACATTCAACTGCGATAGTATCAACATTCCAGCAGTTCTGTTTCTATTGAGGTCTGCAAGGTCTTTAGTGTACACATTGTACAACACTGGGAAGAGGGCAGTATCTTTGGGTAATCCCGTTGAAAGTTTATGAGATTAAGACATCCAGTCCCTAAATCGTAGGATGACAGTTCACCGACTCCATAAACCTGCTCCAAAAAGTGGACAGTGAAATGTGAAGCCCTGCTTGGCATGAACTAATGCGCAAACTTCCATTGGAAAGACTCATATGATTTAACTTCTCAGGACAAGTGCGTGTCAAAGAAAATGAGGAGAGCAGACCCGTTGGCGGACGCTGGCGGACAAAGCAGAAATCTCGACATCACAAGAGGTAGTGGCTACACGTCCAGACTTAAAGAAACAGAAAGAAACATCACCAGCCAAAGAAATCTTGGAATAATCCCAAAGAAGACTTTTACAGAAAAGGACAGAGTCATAATGGGCCCTTCCAACATCAGAACCGTACGACTGCACACACGTCAATTAAAATAACAGAATCTGAATCCCTCAGGATCCCCTGTTTCTACTGCAAACGCATGTGATCTGGTAAGTGTGCACCAATGAAGCGTTGTGACTCTGTCTTCTGGAATGTCCAAAGATGCGAGTATGTATGCCTCAATGTGTGTGTGTGTGTGGTGTGTGTGTGTGTGTGTGTGTGTGTGTGTGTGTGTGAACACGTGCGTGTGTGACTGTGTACTCATACGCACAAACATTTGTGTGCAAATGTGTACGTCAGAGAGTACACATGGTTAGTGAGTGTGTGTGTATAATTGTGTGTGTGTGTGTGTGTGTGTGTGTGTGTGTGTGTGTGCGCCAGTATATGTGGTGTGTGCTGAATGTGCGTGTTTTGTGCCCGCTTTTGCATGGCATGTGCATGCGTGTGAGATCTGTGGACGTGTGTGACCATTCTCCTGCATGCTCACATATGGGCACGTAGCACTGAGATGTGTGTATATAGGTACTCTTGTATATACGGGCGTACACGTGTGTGTGCGTGCGTGTGTGTGTGTGTGTGTGTGTTATGTGTGTGTGTGTGTGTGTGTGTGTGTGTGTGTGTGTGTGTGTGTCTGTGTGTGTGATTATTTGTGAGAAACGAATGTTTAGAAGATGACATGGTAACAACACAGTAACAACAGCAACAATAATACCAATAACACCCCCAGGTATCAAAAGCTCAAGCAGAGGTCCCCATGAATCATTGATGTACCCCCAATATGTACTTTCATGGCATACCACCAACGCATCACCCGGAAAATAAAAAACATATAGACAGATAAACCAACAGATTTATCAAACAATAAATGGTAACAATTAAGTGTTCCCAGCAAACACACACACACACACACACACACACACACACACACACACACACGATGCACACACACACACACACACACACACACACACACAGTGGACACACACAAAATGGTGGCCGCGATCAGCAGCTAACGTCTTTGCTTCTTCTAGGCTATAGTTTGTTTTCCACCGGCATCATCTTGAAAATGAAAACAAGAAAAACGACGAACAAGAATCAAAAACCCTCCGACGAGCTGACCAACAAACTCAGACGGAAGACTGGCCTGCACTGGGGACGGACACAGTGGATCTCGAGAAACGTACGATCTCTACATCCACTGATGCTCCTGACCTGACAAATGAGGTCAGTGAATTGAAAAAATCATTCTTGTTTGAATCAAAAGATTGAATCATTGGAAGAAAAAAATTGAAAAACAAAATGACAATGCTACGCAAATGAAAATCAGCGCATGTTCTAAAAGCTATGAAAATGTTAAAAGCGTGAATGAAAACAAGAGTGACACGAAAGATAGCTTGACTTACGCAAAAGTTACCGCAAAAATGCTACCCTCTTCCTCTGGCCTGTGTAAAACCACAAATGAAACGACTGCAAGGGGAAAAAAAAAAAGAACAAAGGGAACAGCCAATGACGTAATAACTACTGACGTCAATGATGTACAGCATGAAAAGAACAAAAAGAAAAACACCAGAAGGGAAAGCTCATAAAAAGAGAGACCTGCCTGCAGTACTTTTACTTCATGATTCCATCCTAAATGGTGTTAGGGGTCAGCAGCTAGGCAGATCCTACGGGTTCAGGACAACATCAAGAAAGACTTACACGGTAAAAGACATTGATCTAAAGTTGTCCTCTGACAGAAATGAATTTGACGCCATTGTCATCCACTGCGGTATAAACGACCTCAAGAACAGCGATGCGTCCTCCACCAGCAAACTTTTGCAGACTCTGTAAAAAATATTGCAAAACAAAACCCCCAAACGAAACTTGTGATAAGCAAAGCATGCCCTGTCCCTGATCCGGAGTTGAATACGAAAAGAGAAATGTTCAATGCTATTCTGAACACAGAGCTTTTCAAAGTTCCCAACGTGTCAATAATTAACCATGAAAATCTCCAGGTTAGTAGCAGAACACTAAGGGATGACATCCACCCGAACCGGAGAGGATCCAGCGTACTTGCGGGGAACCTTGGAAGACATGTCCGCCGACTGTTCTGGGAGAGCCCAAGAATCCTCGAAGGCCTGGTCCACCTCGCCCATATTGGGATCATTCATCCATCCTCCCTTCTACCCTCTGCGACCTTTCCTGCAGAACTTCTACGACCCTCTACAAGAGTGAATGCATGATGTGGGTCTGAATTGACCAGTGAAAACACTATGCCTAGCCAATGAACGGCTGATTGCTAACTAGTGTACAGTTAGATCGCTTTTGTGTTATTCTTCCACTACTAAACATGTTAGATAAAGATTTTAAGGTATTTCAATGGAATTGTCGATCCATCATAACAACGCTTGATCAATTAGTACAACAGCTATCAGAAGAAAAGTATCATGTTTTAGCTCTACAATCGTTGAATGTACGGAAGGAAAAATTACCTAAATTAAAATTATTATTTTCCACCAATAATTCCAAAAGTAGAGAAGCATGAAAAAATAAATGTAGCAATCTATTTCGTGAAGGAGAAAAATACATATCATGTACTAGCCCTGCTCCACCAGGCATTCCCGGGTTGCATACGTGTGCAGTAAAGGTACAGGTAAATTACAATGTATTGACAATTGTGTCTGTTTATTTACCACAAGGACCAAATGATATAAATACAGAATGGCTACGAACGATTCAGTTAGATCAGTCAACTAAATATCTAGTCACTGGTGACTTTAATGCCCATTCACCATTCTGGGAAAAAGGGATGCCAGGCCATAACCAATAATCGTTTCATCGAAAATGTAGTTGATTCACCCTTTTATCTTTTAAACGATGGTAACATAACTCGAATTCCTGACAACCCCAAACACAATCCTAGTGCCATCGATCTAACTTTGATATCCCCAGAGCTAGCTATATATTGTGACTGGCATACTCTTGATGACGCATTAAATAGTGACCATTTACCTATTGTTATCACATTTGAAACTACAGGACCAAAAATAAATGATGTGACTCATGATAAAGTTCCAAAGTATTGTTACAATTTGCAGATTGGAATAAATTCTCATTCTTATTAAACTCATTTTACGTAGACATGAATAATATAGAAAGCCAAGATGTTGATACTTTATATATAACGATTTCAAAGCACTGTACTTTCTGCAGCTAACGATTCGATTCCAGTTGTAAAATCTGTAAAATCAAAGAAACATTCGGGTATGTCTGGTGGAATGAGACTTGTCAAGAGGCTAAAGATGAGAAAAGAAATAAAACAAAAGAATATAAAAGAGAAAAAGATCCAAGGAAAAGCAAAAAAAACTTATTGAGAAGAAAAGAGCCAAAAAACAACCAAAACAGAATTAACGCACAAGCAAAACGAAAATATTGGTCTTCTTTTTGCGAAAATGAGGTGTCAAATTTTAAAGATATTCAAAAAGTTTGGGACACAATTGAAAATAATGAAACAAGGAGTTCATCTACCACACAGTGTCCAATCAAATTACACAATTCTGAATTCCCATCTAATTTTGATAAAGCAGAAGCCTTTGCTGATCTATTTGCAAAAAATAGTAGCATCAATAACTTATCAAAAGAGAAATAAAGCTTATCGTGAAAAGGAAGAAAAGAAAGAGATGTATGATAGCCCACAAACAAGAGAAGATCACTATCTAAATACTTCTATAACATTACAGGAAGTTAAGAATGTCTTATGAATTTAATAAAAATAAATCAGTGGGTTTAGATGGCATTTCCAACGAAATGTTATGTCATCTCCCAGATAATGTGATATATTTTCTATCTATTATTTTTCAGAAATGTTGGTCTACTAATAAAATGCCTCAAATTTGGAAGCATTCCATCATTGTTCCAATTCACAAGAAAGGGAAGACACTTCAAGACATCAATAGCTATCGTCCAATTGCTTTAACATCTAATACATGTAAATTAATGGAAAAGATTGTTTTTTTAGGAGATTAGTTCATCATTGTACTAAACATAGCATAATACCAATCAATCAAGCTGCATTCCAGGCAGGCAGATCCACAATAGAACATCTAGTGAAACTTACTACGCATGTAAAGCACCAGTTTGCACGTCGAAAAAATATACTTGCAACATTTTTTGACATCAGAAAAGCATACGAACGTGTATGGCACAAGCGACTTTTATACAAATTAAAGAATATTGGTATCAATGGCAACATGTATGATTATATCAAAACCTTCCTAGATAGTAGGCACATTCAAACTAGGGTTGGAAATACATATTCTAATCCAAGACCTTTACAAATGGGCTTACCTCAAGGATCAGTAATTTCGCCAATATTGTTTAATATTTAATTTCTGATCTACCCCCAAAGGCCTTTCTAAAGATACAGAGATAGCCCAATTTGCTGACGATATATGCTTGTGGATGAAAGTGACAATGAAAAGAAATACTCCACTGAGGTCAATAAATTATATTAAAATTAAATACCAACATGAACTCAATAAAATAAATCATTTTTTTACATGAAAACGGGCTTTCCCTTTCACCGGAAAAAACAAATATGATGCTTTTTAAATTCTGGTTATGATCCAGGCAAACTTCCAAACTTCACCTTGGACGGCATTGCCTTAAACTATGCTAAAAGTGTTAATTCCTTGGTGTTATCTTAAGTAATAAGTTAACATGGAATATTCATATTGACCACATTTTAAACAAAGCAAGAAAAAGTTTAATTTTCTTAAGGTAGTTAGTAAACAATCTTGGGGGCAAGATACCAAAACTTTAACTATATTAGCAACTGCCCTTGTACGTTCAAGATTATCATACGCTCAAGAGGTGTTTTTTTAACGCACCCAAACACCTTTTACATAAACTTCAAAGTATTGATAGTAAAGCTTACAAAATTGCTTTAGGAGTTCCCACACATACATCTAACTTAGGAACATATAGCGAAGCAGGAATTTTACCTCTCTCAGAATTTCGTAAAGCTTCTACTTCAAAATTTATACTGAAAAGTTGTTCTCAAAAAAATGCCTGCTCCAAAGAAGTATGTCTACAATCGGAGAGGGACTTTGGAAAACGTGCACAACATATTCAATCCACAAAATCTATTTATTCCTTTTCTTCTGATCTCCTAAGGGATGCGAAAATAGATGAAGGTAACATTGTCAAAAAACCAACGTTTTCGCCCATTCCAAAATGGGAACAGTCAAAAGCTATCTTTGACATAGATTATATACATTTAACAAAAAAAGATTCTCTGAATATTCTGAGAGCGTCTGTATGCACTCATTTAGAAAATGAATACAGTACTCATTTAAAGATATTCACAGATGGCTCCGTATTAGAAAACGAAAGCACAGGAGCAGCATTCATAATTCCGTGCTTAAAAGTAAAAAAGTTATTTTTTTCTTGGTAAAAAGTTGTCAATATTCAGCGCTGAAGTACTTGCTATACTTAAATCATTGGATTTCATTTTAAATTTTCCTATAAATAACAGTCAAGTCCTAGTATGTGCTGACTCTAAAGCAGCAATAAATGCTATCCAATCACCCAACTCTTGCATACGACTTGATATGATAATGGAAATAAATCATATAATACACCTACTTTCTATGAAAGGCATCACTGTCACTTTTTGTTGGGTGCCTTCTCATTGTGGAATATCAGCAAATGAACAGGTAGACCAAGCTGCAAAAAAAGCAGCTCAGAATCTAAACGATGCACAATCTATAAATATTCCTTTAGATCTGTCAGAATGTTTCTCAATTATAAACAAAAAATCTCATGATAATGTTAAACAGTTATTGAAGAACTCAGACAATCAGTATTATCATAACTGTATTAAACAAAATGATAAAGGCAATGGGAAAAACGTCATACAAGCATGTCATATTCTCGTCCAGGGAGGTCGAAAGTCTAATCCATAGGATACGTTTAAATTCATTTAAAACAAAGTATTGTACTAATATTAAATGTGTATGTGGTGAACCTATTAGTGTCAATCACTTACTGATTCACTGTTCAAAAGCAAGAGAACTTTTTAAAAAGTTCAGGCATTCCTTGTTATAATGATGGATCGACACCATTACTCTTACCATGCTTACTAAATGATTATTTTGCACTAGATTCTGTATGTAAATGTTTATTGAGTAGTTCAATGGTGTTTATTATCTTTAATTTTTTTTTTCCTCCTCAGTTATATTCTTATAGATAAGTTTTCTAACTGGAATGACTAGAAGGGGATAGGGGTAGGGGTGGACTTAATTTATTGCTAGTATAACGTTATATTTCATCATCACACACGCTCAATAACATACATACTTAAATTATACCAAAAATACATTCAGTCTTAATCACTTTTAGTGGAAAGACTTTAAACTGAAGAACACAACAACAACAACAACACACACACAGTATAATGGTGGAGGAGACAATGGTATGTTGATACACAAGGTCTGACTAGCACTTTGGTCTTATGCGCAGGTCAAACATCTGAAGAGCGGTATGAGACCCTCGTCTTAAATCCTTCCATCTCACTCATTAAATCATTTATGTGTCAGCTGTAAATCGTGCACAGTGTAGTCTCAAAATCTAGCAGATGTGGTGTTGCGTATATTGACTAGTTCGCATGAAGTGACATCTCCTTGATGAGACTGGAACTGTAACGGTACAACAATATTTTGCTCCGATGATCAGACGAAATTGAGAAAATGTAGGTAGAGATATTGATTTCGATGTAATATGTAAATGTAAATTGGTTTGAGCGAAATTATAACCCTAACCACAAAAAAAAAAAAAAAAATCATAACGGCAGTTGGGAGGCTTACGAAAGATGGGTGGGTGAAAAAAGGCGGAAGACAGGGGAAGGTGAGAGAGAGAGAGAGAGAGAGAGAGAGAGAGAGAGAGAGAGAGAGAGAGAGAGAGGGAGGGAGGAAGGGAGGGAGAGAGAGAGGGGGGGGGGGGGGGGGAGCGTAAGGAATGATTAGGAAGCAGACGTAAAGAAGTGACGGGGACAGAAGGACAGGGAGGGGGGGGAGGGGAAAGGCAGGCAGAATGAAAGAGAGTGTAGTCTCATAACCAATGAATCATACTGACCTGTCCGTGTTTCCAAATTCGTCCACAGTCATCCCGAAAAGGAAACCGGCTTATCCGTGGAGGAAGAGAATAATGAACTGTTACACCAGCGACCGCACACAAATAGCCTGCTTAAG
>JADBJO010003957.1:54855-57355 GCA_016801955.1 Conus betulinus | reverse complement strand
AGATTTATTTAACTACCAAACAAATGTAGTTGCCGAAGAAAAGAAAAACGATTTTAAAAATTTGAAGCAGTTACAACGGTATAAAAATCTCATTGCCAAGTTTTCAGAAAATATCGGAGCTGTATAAATACTTTTAAAAGAGGGAACACCTAACATGAAAATGTTTCAAAAACATCACTGGCTTACAGATTAAACGTAGGTTCTTTCAGAACTAAATTCAGTGAGTACGTAACTGTTCCCGTGGTCAAGGATTCATAAACCTGGGTAAATTTCATTGAGTGCCCAGGGTTTAAACGCCTCTTGTAACATTTTGACTACACATTTTCGTCTGTTCTTTCCAGTACTTACTTAATATAAGAAATTAACGCCTTTCATCAGCACACACTTAGTACATCCCTTTTCACTTACGTTTCTTTGTTTGTTCAAATTAAATCTAGTTGCAAAGTGAAACGACTGCAGGCGGAAATCTAAACAACTCTTAAATAAATGTCAGCGAACCGCCCAGAGAAACGTGGACAAACGAGTCACAAGACAACACACAACGCGTTTCGACCTCATAGGTCTTCCTCAGGTGAAACAAAACACGAATAAAATAACGAAAATGCACTTAGCTTTGATCGCTTCAGATTGCTTCTGAGTTCAACGCAAGGAAGAAGGCGTGAACTCACCTTCTTCTTTGCGTTGAACTCAGAAGCAATCTGAAGCGATCAAAGCTAAGTGCATTTTCGTTATTTTATTCGTTTTTGTTTCACCTGAGGAAGACCTATGAGGTCGAAACGCGTTGTGTATTGTCTTGTGACTCGTTTGTCCACGTTTCTCTGGGCGGTTCGCTGACATTATTTAAGATTTGTTCAAATTCAGTATGTGCATAAAAGTAAATTCAATGTAATGAAAAAATCCCATTGACGCACATGTTAAAAGACAAAAACATGCATGTACGCGGGTGCTCTTAAACACATACAGAAATTCACACACACACACACACACACACACACACACACACACACACACTCACACACACACACACACACACACACACACACACAGAAAGAGAGAGAGAGAGAGAGAGAGAGAGAGAGAGAGAGACGCAATCACGCACGCACACACACACACACACACACACACGCGCGCGCGCGCGCGCGCGCACGCGCGCTGGCAAGTCACGTTGGCGTGACAAGAACGAAAGGCCGCATGTGGAATGGTTTCATGTTGCCAGCCATGTTGAATACATAACATACAATCGTGATTCCTGTGAAGGCGTTGTGATATTGTGACCCCCATGTGACATTTACTATAGGTCAACGCCTTGAGATTCAACCTGGAGAGCATCCCCAGATATATGAGACTGTCACTCCTTTTAAAATAGGTGTCATGGCCTTTTCTTTATAAGTATTCGAAAACCTGATAGCTATCAAAGTAATAGCCATATTGTGTTTGATCCATGGATTATTGATACTGCAGGACTTGCAGTGTAATCTACATTAAGAACAAGACTTTATGAAGGTCTCTGTACAGTAATCATTTGTTCTGTATAAGAAGCTGTAGAGATGTAGTCTACCTCTGAATTACCGAGTAAAGGGTGCGTGATGTCGTGGATTGGTTTTTCTTTTTCTTTTGTTTATTGGATATCATTGTCTATGATGAGGCACTAACTGCACTTTAATAAATACACACACACACACACACACACACACACACACACACACACACACACACACACACACACACACAACACGGAGACAGACAGACAGACAGAGGCAGGCAGACAGACTGGCAGGCAAACAGACAGACAGGCAGCACAATAACCAAATAACTGGCCATAAGGTAACCCACAACACAACCACAAACACCCACCACCTATCAATCCACTCACCCATCGGAGCTGCACCTCGGAGAAACTCGACGAGGCGTCGTCCTGCCCGCAAGAAGTCGATGCGGCAGCAGAAGTGGAACTTACAGGAACTGGGCGGGGTTTCCGGTTCCGCTGCCGCGTCAGGTACGGACTTGTAGAGAGCGAGGAGGGCGAACAGCATGGGCAGGCCGAAGGAGAACGTGCACAGCAAGGTCAGGTAGGACACGTAGCCGTCGTCTGCGTTCTTCCAGTCGAGGGCACAAGTCGTACCTGTGTGGTCTAGACTGTACCTGGCAGGCAACATGCGAGAAAAGTTCAGACACATTTACATTCAACCCCTACACTTACTTCAAGTAATAATGAAAGACGGGGAAAACATCTCCAGATTGAGGAGCTTGGGATCACATTTGACAGTAACACCACAAAAACAACGTTTCAATAACAAAAAATCGGACTCGAAAATTTTTTTTCTTTTGTTTTTATCTTCTGTGCCACTTCAGTGTCACAATCCCTACGCCGCTCATTCTGGCTCCCCGTCCACTGCCACACGCCTGCTTATTCCACCGCAGGACCCTGCACCGGCGACCCATTGGGAGTCAGCAATTTTTCCCCTATCTTCTATGTCACTTTAATGTTATTAATGTTATT
>JADBJO010003957.1:44855-49855 GCA_016801955.1 Conus betulinus | reverse complement strand
AGTTTTCGCTGGAAGGAAATTCAGAAAATACAATGGCAAAAGAGTCCAGAAAATGCAAAGACATACAAGGAACAGTCTTCCCCGGAAGGATGTTTAGTACCAACTATGACAAAAATAGTCCAGAAACATGTAAGTGCATAATGGTATAATGTCTTTAACCTACTAATCACAATCATAAATTGTTTCGGAGAAAAACAAAAAAAAATTAAGGTCTTCAGAGGGATGATGTTTTTATCGAGAGGCAGACTTAGAATACACAATGCAAATCTGTTTCAGAGAAGAAGTCTTGACTTTTTTGAGAGGTAGTTCTCTAGCACAGACAAAGACAACAATGTCCTGGATAACAATTTCTTTCAAAGAAGGATGTCTCGACTGGAAGGTACAACAAGTGTAGACGACAAAAATGGTCCGTTAAAAACAAGAACTTTCAAACCTAGATCTAGTATAGCGAATTAATGGTCTACAAAAGAATGTTTTCTAAAAAGAGGGAGTCAACATTCAGAGGTAAATCGTGATAGACAAAGGCAAAAAATGTTTCACAAAGTATAACACAGTAAGGAGCTAAATCCAGAAAACAAAAATGTCTCTAAAAGTATGTCTTTAATAGGAGGTAATTCACATCGGAGCGTAAATGTTCTACAATAACAAAAATGTGCTTGAAGAAGCTATCTTCAGCAGGAACCAGTCTTTTCTTAGAAGACCTTGAATGCGAAGTTTCACAGTAATATTGCCTTGCACTGTCACCGACAAATTGAAATTCCAGCAGCAAATAATCAGAGAATACTGAATCAAGGGAAAAAAACTGCGGAACAGTGAGCGCTTCCAACTTAATGCGCTCTTGCACACATTTCAACACCCGTAAGCACACGAATATGCACTCTCGCATGGGCACACACACACACACACACACACACACACACACACACACACTTACTGGCCTCCTTCCGGCAGCTGACGACATAGCGCTCCACACAGAGCGAGATGACGGACCCAATGGCCGCCAGCCCCACAAACATGCCCCTCAAGGCGTAGGCCTGACACATCTTGTCTCCATACAACCACCTGCACAACACAGCACACAAACACACACAACTGAAGAATCTAGCAGGGTAAGACGAAGGAGGAGTGGAGACTGGATCGTCTGGAATCCTCGCCAGTCTCCTCGACCCATTCCCCCTGACTAACAAAAAATGGCACGCACCCCCCCCCCTCCCTTCCAGTTGGGAAAGGACCCCCCAGATTCCCCTTGGGATCTCCACCATCACCACCAACCCTTAATCCCCTTCTCGTGAAACTGATTTGTCCTTGTGTAGCGCAGTACGATGCAAAGCAGTAAATTGGGTTGAGTTGCTGTGCTGTGTTGTGTTGTGTTGTGTTGCATTGCATAACTTCGTCACATCAGATTTCTATGTCTACAATTCACGCCACTCTTCCTGGGGAAACGTTTTGCCACAGTATGACGCCACCCTTTATCCCTCTCTGCTTGCCTTTTTTTTTTTTCTTCAAATACACTCCTTGCTAGGACAGCTCCGTTGTTGCCATTGTTTCACTTGACGCTCAGCACGCGGGATGTCGATTATCATTTCTAACAGAGAAAGCTCGATGCAAAACTAACCTCTTGCAATCTATCATAATCATTTACAGTCACTTTTGCTCCCATAAACCCCACACCTTCCCCTGTGAGGCATGTCTGAGGTACTTCGAATACAAATTTGTCTGCCCGCCTTCTTAAAATCATATACTACTTTCCCCCCTTCTCTGGTCATTCTCTTCTTTTTATCTCCCTTTACTTTCTTTCTTCCCTGCCTTGGTGGCTGATTTAATTCCCTTTGTTCTATAAAGTTTTTGATTTTTTTACTATTATTGTCACAATTTAAGACGTTGAAGTTCTTTATTTTGAGATCTGACTTCTTGGCGGTGTGACTCTACCTTGCCCTGAATTCTTTAAACTGTCCACTGTGCTTTGCTGTGTGTGTGTGTGTGTGTGTGTGTGTGTGTGTGTGTGTGTGTGTGTGTGTGTGTGTGTGTGTGTGTGTGTGTCCTTCACGTTTTCGACTGACTTTGCGTTTGTTTGTTTTTTTTAATTGAGTATAGAAGATAATGCAGAATGGCAAGCGTGATTAGAACGGTTTTGTCCCACCCATTTGTATCTGAATGACAGTCGATTGTTTTTAATTGCGAATTTCTTGCCCTAAACCTAACAGTGTGAAATATTGTCTTGTAAAAAAATGAAAATTGTTCAATAAGAAAAAAAAAGAAATTACCTAGAGTCAAAACTGATGTGGCTGTAGGTCTGGAGGTTTTTTTTTTTCTCCCTTGTTTTACCATTGAAGCATAATGAAGTAAAATTCACTGTTATTCATTGCCTAATTTATCCCCGCCTTCTGGAAATTGTCCCTGTCAAGGTCTCACTAAACGTGGGCCCTTGCAGTTCTACCAGTTATAAGCGATCAGTTGTAAATAACCATAAAGTCTTGACAGACTTAATCTGCTGGCGTTGTAGAATACTGAACATTCGTTCAATTTTCATATCCTATCCAGAGAAAGCACTGTTCAAATAGAGGGCCAGTTTTGTCCACAGCCTAGATGATCACTTAAGTCGCATAGCAGCCGACAGAACGTAGTAGCAAGCTCGCCAGTTCACCGACTTACACACACTGGCATCAAGAAGACTGAAATTCGCATACTGCTGTTCATTTAAACATGAGGATAGGCGGGGGAGAGGGAAGGGCGGTCCACAAATACCCAGTTTCAATGCCTCCAAAATAAGGTTAAGTAAAATACATAGCTTTTTGTTTTATAGTTGTGGTTTTCCTGTAAGTCACGACTGTTCACAGATGATTAATATAGATTGATTTACTATGTCTTAGTAATTCACATGGGAGGCAGGTTCACGTGCAACGAGAAATCACACACACACGCGCGCGCGCGCACAGAGAGAGAGAGAGAGAGAGAGAGAGAGAGAGAGAGAGAGAGAGAGAGAGAGAGAGAGAGAGCGGTAGTAGTGAGTGACCGTATTCGCAGAGAGATAGTGAGAGAGGGGAATAGTCCGGTCCCGGGAGACGACTGGTCATATCACCATGGAAACAACGTGCGAAGCAGGAACCGAGTCACGTCCCTTGACAGTATCAGACAAGACGTTCAGATGAACAGATTCGTTCCATTGATGTGCATACTGCACACAGTTTCTTCAGTCCCTGGCTTGGCAACATCAAGATACCTTGCTATGGACCCCAAAGGACAAACAGGTATATCTACAGATGTAACAAATTAAAAACCAGTAGAACCGACTTCTGAACAGTCCTAGCTGCAAGACTTTGTGTGTGTTGTTGTGTGTGTGTGTGTGTGTTGTGTGTGTGTGTGTGTGTGTGTGTGTGTGTGTGTGTGTGTGTGTGTGTGTGTGTGTGTGTGTGTGTGTGTGTGTGTGTATGTGTGTGTTCGCTTTCTTTTGCTTTGTTTTATCGAACGTCTCTTCACAAAACGTTTTCGGACACATCTTAAAACTGGCATCCTCTGTAACATAAAGAGAGTCGTTTTACAATGGGCGTGTCTTCATCCTTCCAGCCCGCTTCCCTCAGCGCAGATCCAGCATTGATTTTTTTTGCAGCGCAAGTCGGGGCTGGGGTCAGGTTTGGCAGTAGTGCTAATGCCTTCCGTTTCTGATTCCCTGGCAGCAGCTACAGCGTAGGACATGTGCTGCTGGCTCCTTAACAGCGCTGGTGCTTTGGCCACACGTTTGGCTACAAAGTGCAGATACGCGGACGAATGTAGACCTTTGCAGTGAACAAAGAGAGAGAGAGAGAGAGAGAGAGAGAGAGAGAGGGTCTCGGCTGTGCATTTATCTCTGCTGTGGGAGCTGTCATGACATCGACTGTACCTCCCCTGGCTGGCTCTGCATTGTGTCTTGCTGCTGGGGGTAAAGTTGCTGACGGAAAGGACGCTGTCTTGTTGGCAGGCGCTGCACCGTGTCCTGCTGAGGTCAAGTCACTGACAGAAAGTACAGTGTCTTGCTACCAAGCGGTAACATCGAACATGGTATGACTTTCCGTCAGTCTGAACTGACTCAGTCTGGCAGACCAGCAAGACTAAGCATATTCGAAGTACGGAGGCTGTTTTGAAGAGAGGGGGAGGGAGGGTGCTTTCAATCGTATTTCATTTTGCGTCTAACACTTGTTGTTTTGTCTAACATACAACAAAAAGCAGCATGGGGTTAAATTAAAAGGAGCTATACGTTCAAAGAGGGGGAAGGTGTGTGTGTGTGTGTGGGGGGGGGGGGGGGGGTAACTGGAGTGATGTTGGGAACGGAAAGTGGGAGGGGATGTAAATAAAAGAAAGAATGAAAAATGCTAAGAAAAAAATGTAAATGGTCACAATTAATGGTCACAACTAAGTAGTCCATTCTTTGTCTGTGTATGAAAGTGTTCAGTACCAGCAGGTCCATGGGGACGGTCACTGGCTACACGTGCAGCGAGCTCCCACGAGTGAACGACGCCCAACCTGGCTCCTCGTCTAAGCAATCACTGTCCTCAGTTGGGGAATCAGAACGTAATATCCTGTGTTTGGCCAGTTCCACCGAACACAGCCCAACTGACTCAGCAGCGACGCACTTTCTCCTCTAGATCGTGGGCTCTGAGAGATATTACATAAATAGCCCCTAGACGGTAGCCTTCGTATTAATATCAATTAGTCTGTAGGCTGATGGCCCTAGGAGGGCCACTAGATAAACTGGATCTGGCTGTTAGAAGAGGTTGCGTTATAGTAATGTCACTGTGGAGAGAACACGGAAGACGTGCGATTTAAACAATCAGTGCATAACAACATTTCAAATCTAAACAAAGAATGTTTCTCTGCATCTCCCATACAAGGACACTAAGTACATGGCGTACGTCTTAAGACCCTTTCAAGCTTGGCTGCATTTTGTTGTTGTTTTTTAAAGAAGAGACAGAGATTGTTTCTATCAATGGTGAAAATTCATACCTAACACCACAAAAAGGCGTGTG
>JADBJO010003957.1:32500-43301 GCA_016801955.1 Conus betulinus | reverse complement strand
ATCTGTTCTGTTGGTATGCGAACTGAAACGGGTCTTGGTACTGTGTAGTATCTTTTAAAACATAACTGAGGACAATTCTTTCAAGACATTTCATTGCAACAGATGTGAGGGCAACTGGTCGGTAATCATTTAAACAGCTTGGGTTGCGTTTTTTGGGAACAGGACATACAGTGGCATTTAGAATCACTTCCATCAACATCGTTTTTAACATTGCTTTGGAGTTCTTCCTTCACTTCCTTTAATTCTTTACTAAAATCTTTATCATCAAATCTACAGTAAAAATCGTTCAGCTTTTCTGCAAATTGCTTCTGTTCTTTTGCTGTTTTTTTGTTACTAATATTTTGGTTTGAACATTTACCTGAACCTGATAAAACCTTTATTCCTTTCCATGCATCTCGCATATTTCCATTCTGGAACATGTTTTCAACTTTTCTCTTGTAAGCTCTCTTTGATTCTTCAATCTCCGTTTGCAGTTTCTTTTGTACAACCTTACGATCGCTTTTATTGCCTGATTGAAAAGCTCTTTTTTTTCTCATTTAGAGTTATTTTCAGAGATTTTGTAACCCAAGGTTTGTTGTTGGGAAATATTTTGATAGTTTTAGTAGGTACAATCATGTGTTCACAGAAAGAAATGTAGCTGGAAATAACATCGGTGGCTTCGTTAATGTCAAAACTAGAATTCAAAAACAAATTCCAATCTGTACATTCAAAACAAGCCTGTAATTCATCAACACTTTCTTGTGTGTCCAACACTGCACTTGCTTTTTAGTGATAGGTTGTGTTTTCACTTTTGGTCTGTAAGCTGGCAAGAGATGAATGGCATTGTGATCAGACTGACCAACAGGGGGGAGCTGAACACACTTGTATGCAGATGGTATATTACAGTAGCATAAATCAAGTATTTTATCCTTTCTTGTAAAAACATGACACATACTGTTTAAAAGAAGGCAGGCTTGAATTGAGGTCACAGTCATTAAAATCTCCGAGGATAAAGCACGGTGCGTCGGGTGACATGGCCTGCAGAGCGTGAACAGAGTCCGTGATTTCTGCAGCTGCACGTACAGTATTTGCGGATGGTGGCACGTAAACAACAGTCATGAAGAGCTGTCCGAACTCACGTGGCAGGTATTTTTCGGTCGCAGTGACACTGCTAAAAGTTCCACGTCACGCGTACACACTTGACGACGCACTTTAACGTTCTCACTGTTACACCACTTCTCGCTCACGTACATACACACACCCCTCCCCCCCTTGATTTCTCTGTCACGCGCTTGTCTCTGTCCATTCTCAGTGGCACACCAAATCCGTCCAAAGCTAAAATGTCGTCTGCTATTTCTTCGCTCAGCCAGGTTTCAGAAAAAACACAGCACATTCGCATTTCTAAATTCGTTTAAATGACGCCGTACGCTTGCTTGCAGTTCATCAAAATTATTGTTTTGTGAAACTGGTCTGATCGATCGGACGTTGGCTAAAACGATTGACGGGAGGGGGGTGTAAGTACCGTTATTCTTCAGTCTGTTTTATATATATATATATATATATATATATATATATATATATATATAGAGAGAGAGAGAGAGAGAGAGAGAGAGGAGAGAGAGAGAGAGAGAGAGAGAGAGAGAGAGAGACACATTTGAACACAGGATCATGGATTAAACACACACACACACACCACACACACACACACACACACACACACACACACACACACACACCACACACACACGCACGCACGCACGCACGCACGCACGCACGCACGCACACACACACACACACACTTTGACACGGTTAGGTCAATAGTCATTCTACGATGCTGCTGCGGTGTGATTGTAATTCTTGGAGGTGATCATAACCAGGATGAAAATGATGATTTTATTACATTGTCAAGAAACGAATTCGGTATTACTGCGGGAAAGGTATGCCCCAAGATAAGGACAGTATTGTTAACATTTCATTCTTTCTTTCTTTCTTTCTTTCTTTCTTTCTTTCTTCTTCTTCTTACAAGTGCAGTGCCCACATCCTTGAATGATTGAAGCGGTTAATGCAGGATACTTTCATGTGCAGATACATATATAAAACAGTGTAGTCCACGCCAAAACCTGTTTAATGTTTTCGAAAGCATTTCTGAAAATGGACAGTAAGCGTCACGATTTTAGGTTTGGAGAAAGAGAGTTCGAAAGGGTTGAATCTGCAAATGTAATACCGGAGTTGGACAAGCCAAACCTTGTACGAGGTAGAACATAATTGTTAGAGTCACATCGACACGAGACTCGAGTAAGTAGATTTCTGAGCTGTTGTGGAACCAGATCATTGTGTAATTCATATATAAGTGCAGATTTGTTGGAAATCTAGTCATGTTTGTAGCGGCATGTATGTTCACTTTTCTGAGGTTGTAAAGGAGGAAACATAGAATTACCGCCGTGGCGCTTCTGTGCATTGAACATAGTTTTCTGATGACTCTTTGCTGCTCAGTCCCAGACTACAGACGCATAGCTGATACGAGAGACAATAATCTTGAGGGAGAGAAAAAAAAAAGCACAGCATATAAACGTACTCCCACTTTATCCTGAATACGCGTGAGATCTTCCATAAAGAGAAAAAAAACCGTCTTGGGCTGGTGTAACCGTTAGAGATGTTATTCTGGTAAACATCGGCCATCATCTGTGACCTATAATGAACATACTTTCATATTTTTAGAAAAATCAGCCAAGAACTTTCTGAGATTTTCCATAAACAAGAAAACCATTATGGGCTGTTAGTAACGGCTATAACGGTAAACTTAAACATCGGGTATCATCCGTGATCCATAATGATCATACTAAAAGTTTTCAGAAATATCGTCTACGTACTTTCTGAGATATTCCGTAAAGAAGACAAACCGTTAGGGGCCCTTATAGCCGGTACTAACGGCTATAACGGTAAACTAAAGCATAGGCATCATCCGTGACCCATAATGAATATACACCTACAGATTTTCAAAAAGATCAGCCGAGCACTTTCTGAGCCATTCCATAAAGAAGAAAAACCGCCATGGACAGTTATAGCCGTTAGTAACGGATATAACGGTAAGCTAAAACATGGGCTATCATCCGTGACCCATAATGAACATAGCTACAAATTTTCAGAAAGATCGGAAAAGTGCTTTCTCAGATATTCCATGACGAAGAAAACCGTTATGGGCCGTTATAGCCGTCAGTAACGTGATCCATAATGAACGTACCTGCTAATTTTCACAAGGATCGGCCAAGTACTTTCTGAGATATTCCATGAAGATGAAAAAACCGTCACAGGCCATTACAGCCATTAGTAACGGCTCTAACGGGATAAACTGAAACATCGGGCGTTATTCGTGACCCATAATGAACATACCTGCTAATTTTCACAAAGACCGGCCAAGTACTTTCTGAGATATTCCATAAAGAAGAAAAACCGTTACCGGTCGTTACAGCCGTTAGTAACGGTTATAACGGTAAACTAAAACGCTGGGCATTATTCGTGACCCATAAGGAACATATCTACAAATTTTTACAAGTTTCGGCCCAGTACTTTCTGAGATATTCCATAAAGAAGAGAAAAACCGTTCAGGCCGCAACAGCCCTTATAACGGCTATAACGGTAAACTAAAACATCGGGCATCACCCATGACCCATAATGAACATACCTACTAATTTCAGAAAGATCGGCCAAGTACTTTCTGAGATAATCCATAAAGAAGAAAGACAGTTACAGGCCGTTACAGCCGTTAGTAACGGCTACAACGGTAAACTAAAACGTCGGGCATCATCCGTGACCCACAATAAACATAACTACAAATTTTCAGGAAGATCGGGCCAGTAGTTTTGTCTGCAGCGAGTGGAACACATTTTGACCACGGACGGATGGACACACACACACACACACACACACACACACACACACACACACACACACACACACACACACACACACGCACACACACACACACACACACACACACACACACACACACTAAGCAAGTCTAAGATCACTGTTAAGTGGATAGACGTTAAATTAAAGAACGAACGAACTAAGCATTTCTTCGTTCCCATTCTAAAGTACTCCCTGTTCTATAAGAACTGGGAGTGCAAAAAACAGATGGAACTGCTTTAAGCTTGAAGATATTGCGAGCCAACTTGTTAACAGCAGACTCAATGTGATACCTTCACTTCGGTACCCACTCCACTAGCACCCCCATGACTTGATGGTTGTGCACTTGTTCTATGGCGTTTGCTTCTACAGCCAGACTGAGACTTGGCGTCTCTGTTTTGTGTGTTTTTATCTATAGTGATGACTATGCTTTTCTTTGATGAACTATAATGATATTATAATAACACCACTCCCAGATATCATGTAAACCTTGTTGTAGGACCATCGGTATGGCTGTCATCTTAGAATGGAGAGAAAGGTCATCATCAAAAAAGGTCACACAGACACTTTGTAGTACACTTGTTGATGGGAGATCATTGATAAAGAGGCAGAATAAAAGCGGCCTGCGACAAAACCTAGGGGCACTCCAGATTTGAGAGAGAGAGAGAGAGAGAGAGAGAGAGAGAGAGAGAGAGAGAGAGAGAGAGAGAGAGAGAGAGAGAGAGGTCTCTCTCAACCGTCCACTCTCCCTGTCTCTCTGTCTCTCTCTCTTTTTCTCTCTCAGGTCCTCTGTCACGTTCATACGGCCTTGATAGTGTTATGATACTATTTTTATTCTGTATTGTTTTGGTTTCGTTTTAGAACACGGAAGTGCGACGTAATCGGCACGCGTTTTAAAGTTGCGTCATCGCGATCGCGTCATCGTCCGCGACTTACTCTAGCACGGTAACAAGCTGGCAAGGCGACAAGTTGAAATTAAAGATTTTCGATTGGTTAAAAACATATTGTATTGCGCTCACTTGGAGATCTAAATTGTCGTTGGCCAAACGTCACAGGGATATCGACTGTCGGACCTAGTGGTTAACTGTAGGGAGTCTCTGAGGTTAGTATCGACCTTGTAGAATAGTTACCAATCCTATCGATGTGCAGGGTAATCGAGGATGCTGGGCGATGGCTGCTATCATCCGTGTTGTGTTGTTTACAGGATTCCTGGGCACAGAGGCGTGAGGCTGCCTGCCTGAACCTGCCGTACCATTTTACTACCATCGTTTCTATTTATTTCAGATTATGAACTAAGCTTGAATGGAGCCACATTAGGGATATAGTGTTGATGTAAGTGCGTGTGTGCATGAGCAATTGTATTTTTGATTGGCCAGGCTCGGTCATTAAAAAGAGGTTATTAATTTTGTTGCAGATTCCACCTAAATTGATCCACCCCCTAAATTGATCCACCCACCTAATTTGATACACCCACCTAAATTGATCCACCCACCTGTTGTGGAACTCCACCTAATTTATCCTTCGACCTATTTTGATCCTTCGATTCCATTCACCTCATCGATCCCTACCTCGAAGAAATTCTTCAAACTCATCAAGCAAACATCGAATATATTATTATCCTCGAATGTGATTCTTTTATTGACGTTAAAATCATCTAGACTAGTAACCAAACCGTACGGCAGTGCTGTAAGCCGTGTGCTAACATTTGTTTTTGTGCCGATATATTGTGTTTATTAATTATATCGGTGCTTCAGAAGGAAACGAAGAGGACAGATAATAATTGTGTTTCGTGCCGGTATATTTTATTTGTAATTATATCGGTGCTCAAGAAGAAAACGAAGAAGTCAAGTTTATCTTCGTCTGAAGACGTTCAGCGAACAAACGATTCGACAGGAAGATCATCGAAGCGCATTGACTATATTATTAACTGTACAACAACGAATGTGTATGTGATAGTAGAAACGGCAAAACTGTAAAGTAACGTGGACAGTGCTTAAAGAAATTTCAGTGTGGATAACGGAGATTTCAAGGCACAGTGACCACGACAACGGGCTTCGGAGAACAGATAAGCAGGGAGAGAATGTGTCACGAAAATTATGCAGCACACACGCACATAGATACATTGTAAATTTGTAAGTGGCGTGAATGAAACTTTGGGCGCAAGTTTGTGATTTTATTTATTTCAAAACATTGTCGGCGTATTTTTTTATATTCATCATCACTCATTTTCATCAAATCATCCTACTCTCATCCACACGACGTTCATAATCATATCATTCATCGTTAGATTAATAAAATTTCCTTTTATTTTAATTGAATTGTATCCATCCTTGTGAGTGTCTCCAAGCTGAGAGGAGAGAGACTTGTGGGAGAAAACATATTCACCCCATATACACCACATCCCCACAAGGACCGCGACAAATGGGGGCTCGTCCGGAATACTAGCCACATCTGACCACACTAGCGCCACTCACGGGCATTCATTCTTACCCATCATCTCTATCATCACCTACCTTTCTACCCCATCCCCTATTGCATTGAACCACACGCTCCGTTGGGAGTAAACCACTACCTGACAGTCAGACTAGGGCCACCGAACGTGATTCGAACCCTAGGGTGATAGCAGCGGGCGGTTGGAGGGTGCTGGTATCTTTGGATAGTGGGTTAGAGCGCCATCCGTCCATATCCATTGATTATCCTGCACATTAACCTATGTTGTCGTAGAATATACAATAACCCGTCTGCAGGTAAGTTCAATAATTTAGTGTTGTGTAACACTGGTATTTGGTTACCTTGGACCAAGGTGTGTCTGGGTGACTGTGTAAAGTAACCGTATAGTAAGAGAATATATTGTGTATTATACTGTACTTCTACTGGTTATTACAGGCGTTGAATCGGGTAGTATTCTTCGGCCTGCTCCAGCCGAGATAGAACTAGATTCATCCGAGCTGGGTAGTTCAGTCATTAAGGTTAGAGCAGAATCTTTTTTGACTGGTGGGGTATAGGAATTAATAGTATAGGGCCGAAAGTGTGTCCTACTATTGTAGTCCCTGTGACTGTGTGAGTATTAATTTTTGTCTATGGTAGATAGACAGGTTTGCTTCCTATTACCTCATTACGCTTCTTTAACCAGGTAGAGCTTAGAAGAAGTGTGGTGCATTTCGCCTAAGTTTGGTATTGGGTGTGCACTTTACGACTGGGTTAGTCGTGGTTTGTAACTGTTGTCAAGTGTCGTCTGGACACAGGCTAGTATCAGCCAACCGTATAGCGCTGCAGAGCGCAACGATCACAGGAAAGCCAGGCCCCAAGGCTGGAGAAGAAGATAACACCAAATAAGGCCTGAATAACGGTTTCTGTGGGAGGAGCTTTAATCTCATTTACATATTAGTCCATTTTGCTTCTTGACCTTTCTGTAGTGGTACAAAATTAACTTGTGTTTCTGTCGCTTAGTGATTTGTACTCTGCTGCCAGCGACAGAGCTAGTTGACGTCATAGTTAGCAAGCAGGGAAATAGAAGTCGTCATACTTGTGTGACGCCTTAAGCAACTTGGTGTCCGTGAAAGACTTATACGTCAAAAGTTTTACTTTTCTAACTTGTCGTCACTTGCTGTCTTTGCGTACCGATTCCAAGATGAGTGGACCCGCCGCAAATACTCGTTTCGACCGCCGGCCGATTCGATCAAGGCGAAACCGAAAGCGATTTATTGACCCGTACACCAGCACCCAGAGCGCGACTCCGAGCGTGTCGTCAGCAAGTGTAGCGTCCGAAACGTTTACCTTTATTGAAGAAGGAAAGTTGTTGGGCTTATCCGGCGCCGACTTAGCGCAGTATGTTAAGGAGCAGAAGAAGCCGCCAAACAAGAAAGAAGAGAGAAAGAAGAACTTGAAAGACAAGAAAGAGAGAAAGAGCTAGAAAGACAGGAAAGGAGAGAAAGAAGAGAGAGAGAATTAGAATGAAAGAGCTGGAAGTCCGCGTGAATCAAAATAATGTAGCGGCACAGCTGCCGAATACAAGGGTTCGTGACCCTGAAGGAGTGGAGGGCCTAAAGATCAGGATGCCTTATTTCGACGACAAGGATGACATTGAAAGCTACCTGAGTCAATTTGAGAGAGTAGCCCGAATCCAAAGATGGGAGGAAGACACATGGCAACGCGTCTAGGGACACTGTTAAAAGGTAAAGCACGCGAGGTGTACACCCGTCTCAATGATGAGGACGCGCAGGATTATACCATACTAAAAGATGCCCTGTTGAACAGGTATCAGTTGAACTCAGAATCATACAGAAGGAAATTCCGTTCCTGTAAGAAGGAAGGATCCGAGTCGTATAGCGACTACTTGGTCCGTCTTAACCGATATTTCGACCGTTGGGTGGACTTATCCGGAAAAGAACGCATACTAGAAAACCTAGAAGACCTGTGCTTGCAGGAACAATTTATACACGGTATGCGTCCCGAGTTAGCCACATTTATCAGAGAACGTGAGCCTGAAAACGTAAGGAAAATGGCAAAACTTGCAGAAACTTATGAACAAGCTCACTCTGTACCGCGTCCGCGCGTACACTTTCAGGAACAGCAAGCGTCGCGTCCGCAATACCAGGAGTACCGTACTCCACGCAATCAAAGTCAAGGACGACATGTTCCGCAAACACCGTTTCAAGGAAACCGCGCCATGTATAGCAATGACTACAACCGTGGACATGAACATGTGCGACAGTCTAGCACGAATTTCCGTCGCGAAAGAAGTCCAAGTCCGGGTGCTGACAGGGATGCTATAGATGGGAGTTATCAGCACATGAAGAAGGACTGCCCAGAGCTGAAGGATGGCGTGAACGCAGTAAAAGAAAAAAAAAATTACGGCTACGGTATGGAAGGAACGAGATGGGCAAACTGTGTGCACAGTGTAAACAGATTGAATTCGATAACAGGTGCGTCGCCTATGTAGGAGGCGTTAGAACTGAAGGAATCCGTGACACTGGAGCATCTATAACAGTAGTGTCGCAAGATCTAGCCCCAGAAGAAAAGCTTACAGGAGAGAAGAAGACCGTTACATTAGCATCAGGAAAAGAACAACATGATCTGCCAGTAGCAAGAATAGAACTAGACACGCCATATTTCGCAGGAAGTGCTGATGTACTTGTGATGAAACAACCAGTATACCCTGTACTTATTGGGAATGTTATACTGAGCCAGGGGGAAAAGAGTAAAATGTGCCAGTTTACCCGGTAAGAGAAGTTATAGCGCCTGTGGAAACTAGACAACAAGCAAGAGCTGAGAAACCAGAGTCAGTGCAAAAACCTAAGCAGCCAGAGATACAGAGGATGAGACCTGACATGCTGAAAAAGGAACAGCAGAATGACAGCACATTGAAGCGTTTCTCTGACGCAGCAAAAGACAAAAGCCAACATGGGAAATCGTGGTTTGTCATTGAGAAAGATATACTGTACAGAAAGTACACGGGAAGACACGGAAGATGCTTCAAGCAAGTGGTTGTACCGGAAAGTCTGAGACAGAAGATGTTACAAACAGCGCACGACACACCTATGGCAGGACACATGGGTATAAGGAAAACCAGGAGCCGTGTGATCCAGGACTTTTACTGGCCAGGCGTACTGACTGACTGATGTGAAAAGATATGTTCAATCGTGCGACATATGCCAGAGGACCGTGCACAAAGGAAGAGTTAGGAAAGTCCCACTAGTGCGTACACCACGGATTGACACACCATTCAAAAGAGTAGCTGTAGACATTGTAGGCCCGATCAACCCGATGTCGGAAAGCAAGAAAAGATACATTTTAGTGATGGTAGATTATGCTACCCGATACCCTGAAGCCACTGCGCTACGTGATATAACAACAGAAACTGTAGCAGATGCGTTATGGGAAATGTGGACAAGAACGGGAATTCCCAGCGAAGTATTGACAGACAGAGGAAATCAATTTGTCAGTCAGACCATGAGGGACGTGATGAAAGTACTATCAGTCAGAGGCTTGACTACTACGCCGTACCCCCCACAAGCTAAGGGACTAGTGGAGAAATTTAACGGCACATTGAAGACTATGCAGAGCAAACTTGTTTTGGAACAACCAGAGATGTGGGATAAGTTCATTCCAGCACTATTGTTTGCTTATAGAGAGGTTCCCCAAGAATCAACAGGTTATTCACCCTTTGAATTGTTGTATGGGAGACAAGTGAAAGGCCCAATGCAAGTGTTGAGACAAATCTGGACAGATGAAGACATGGATGAAGAAATCAGGTCGACAGCACAGTACGTCACTGATTTGAAGACGCAGATATACGAGACGTGCAAGATAGCGCAAGAAAACTTATCTCAGGCAACGCAAAGGCACGCCAGCTATTTTGACGCAAAAGCACAGAGTCGCAACTTAACACCAGGAGCGAAGGTACTCGTGTTGCTTCCAGTCAAGAAAAACAAATTACAGTTGCAATGGAAAGGTCCATATACAGTCGTGAAAAAGCTGAATAAGGTGGACTATGTGATCAAAGTGAAGAGAACTGAGAAAGTGTTGCATGTCAACTTACTCAAAGAGTACATCGAAAGGGAACACGTTGGAAAAGGGAATGACCACATTAATCAAGAAGACGAAGGCAGTGATGAAGAAGATCAACCTGATGCCGTTTGCCTTGTCATGACCGAAGAACAGACGTGTGATAAAGACGGGAGCACAGGCAATGAACTACCAACACCGTCAGTTGCACCCAAAGAAACAGCCAAAGATGTGAAGATCAACCCAAAGCTGACTGCTAAACAGAAACACCAAGTGGAGCAGCTATGTGGAAGATACCAAGAAATCTTGACTGATCTCCCCTTAGAAACGAAACTTGAAGAGATATCTTTCAAGCTGACCGACCCTGAACCAGTCTTTGTGAAGCAGTACCCGCTGCCACACATTCACA
>JADBJO010003957.1:15000-22500 GCA_016801955.1 Conus betulinus | reverse complement strand
CTGTCTGTGTGTCTGGCTGTATGTGTGTGTGCGCGTGTGTGCGTGCGTGTGTGCGTGCCTGTGTGTGTGTGTGTGTGTGTGTGTGTGTGTGTGTGTGTGTGTGTGTGTGTGTGTGTGTGTGTGTGTGTGTGTGTGTGTGACTGTTTCTGTGTCTGTTTCTGTCTCTGTCTGTCTGTGTCTGTCTGTCTGTCTGTCTGTCTGTCTGTCTGTCTGTTATTCAGCCTGCCTGTCTGCTCTCTCTCTCTCTCTCTCTCTCTCTCTCTCTCTCTCTCTCTCTCTCTCTCTCTCCCCCCACACACTTCCCCTCCCTCATCAGCTGTACTATGTATGTTGTGTACATTTTGAATAACCAGACACAAAACTCTTCAAGCATATTGGAAGTCTTTTACACAATGTCCAGAAAATAAAACTGGTCAAAACAAAGACACGAAAGATCCAGAAAATACCATCCGAATGATGATCAGTGCTAACTAAAAATGAAAAAAAAAAAAAAAAAAAAAAAAAAAAAAAAAACCTCCGTCATATGTCAGTCTCACTCTTTCCCCATTTCACCAATAGCCTGTTAAACATGATGGCTTCTCACTACAGGTCGTATGCCTGGAGGCCTGGAGTACCGAGGGATCAAACGGCGACCAGGATACGCCATGGAGATGGCATTTTGTTTACGACTAAGGAGGCTGGGAACAGGAGATATGAAGGGGGTAATATGGCAGTGACCCCGGGGCGACATAATGGAATGGCACCGGAACCACCGTCTTTGGCTGAAATTGAATGGGTTCCATCACACACACACACACACACACACACACACACACACACACACACACACACACACACACACCACACACACACACGCACGCACGCACGCACGCGCACACACACACATACACACACACACACACACACACACTCACACACACACACACACACACACACACACACACACACACACACACACACACACACACACGTGTGTGTGCGCGCGCATGCGCGCAATGTACACCAGTGCGCATGTATGTAGGTTGATGCATCTTCAAGCGTAACCAATTAGCTTGCCCTCTGAAATAATGATCGCACAGAAATAAATGTGATACTTCGAAAATTAAAATTCAAATGGAAAGGGGTATAATCAGTCTCCATGTCTTGAGGTGGGTTTTTTTTTTTGTTTGTTTTTTTTTTTTGTTTTTTGTTTTGTTTTTTTTTTTTTTTTTTTGCCTTTGTTTTTCTTTGTTCGTTTTTTCTACTATTATGACAGTACTTCATGTAAATGGATTACATTGACTCAGATAGAGTTGCGTTTTGAGCATGCAAAGGACCACCAAGTTCTCATTTAAACTAACAGTGTGAGCGTTTCATGTCCTTACAGTCTACTGCATATTTGCTCACAGTGTGTTCACAGAACTGTGCGTACATCTCTGTTTAGCGACACATTGGCAAGAAGTCAACTGTAGTTAGAAACAATTAGTATAACGTGAATGGGACGTGAAAAAGAAATACTGTTACGTACAAAAAAAGTTCAGTACGTTTTTTTGTATGTTTGCTCTTTGTGTGTTTGTTTGTTTTTTGACATAAGGTTTTTCCCCCACAGTGGCTGCCAGACAAGTAGAATCTGTTGACTGTAAAGGGGTTAAATTCACGATCATAATCTCTTAGTACTGTTGGTCACGGTGCACCTCAACGCTAACTCCTACACAGTGTTGCGTGGCCTACGTTTCAGCGCCCCCATCCAAACAAATATATCAAAATATATCAAAAAGTCATGAATTTTATGTCAGCAAAATGCGGTGTCTTTGCATCAAAAGGGAAACAAATGATCAGCTGTGTCATCTGAGCTTCACATATCTGATGATGAGCAAATATTCTAAAAAGTGGTAATAAGATACCACAGCGTATCAAATATAGGTCCAAATGGGACCTTTATCATTTGAATATGACACACTCTGGAGGACTGTTTGGAGAGTATGGTCCCGTAAGGATCCACAACGTCTGAATAAGGATGAAAAAAAAAAAACAAACACGACTAAAAACACAATGCGAACGTTGTGTAAAATGTGTGGGTACGGAGGGACCGAAACCATCCGGACATGTTAATCAAAAGCGACATTGGATAAAGGTTACATCAATTTTCCTGTGATTAATCAACATATGAAAATTACAAATAAACTCTCTCTCTCTCTCTCTCTCTCTCTCTCTCTCTCTCTCTCTCTCTCTCTCTCTCTCTCTCTCTCTCTCTCTCTCTCTTAATGTTATCAAACTTGTTATCATTAGTGATTTTTTTTTCTGATCAAAGTTGCCATTTTAAGGTGTTGCTTTCCCACACTAAACTCCCGTTGTGCCTAGTGTCGTATTTTTTGTCCCGTTCACGATACGTTTCAGATTTGTTTCAGTTTCATCAAGACACCATGGTGAACGGACCAGTCCATATACTTTACACCACACATCCGCTAAGCTTCCAGACCCACACCGCGCATAATTTATAGCTGGTGGATAAATAAATCAATGACTAAGATGAGAGAACTTAAGAAGGGGGCTTCGTTGCTACAGCTTAGCTGATGTCTGACCTACACTTTACCCAACGCGCTGGTCAGATGTTGGGCACCTACCTAACATTGGCTGTGCCATTATTATCATTGTAAGTGCGTGTGGTCAGTGTGTGTGTGTGTGTGTGTGTGTGTGTGTGTGTGTGTGTGTGTGTGTGTGTGTGTGTGTGTGTGAGTACAACCTTGAGTTAATCTGACAATAAATTGGTTGCAGTCAGTCAGTGCGTGTGTGTGTGTGTGTGTGTGCGTGCGTGCGTGCGTGCGTGCGTGCGTGTGCGTGCGTGCGTGCGTGCGTGCGTGCGTGCGTGCGTGTGCGTGCGTGTGTGTGTGTGTGTGTGTGTGTGTGTGTGTGTGTGTGTGTGTGCGTGCGTGCGTGTGCGCGCGCGCGCGCGCGCGCGCGCGCGCGCGCGCGCGTGTGTGTGTGTGTGTGCGTGCGTGTGTGTGTGTGTGTGTGTCTGTCTGTCTGTCTGTCTGTCGCTCCGTTATGTGTGTGTTATGTGTGTGCACGTATGTCTTTTCGCAATACACTCAAGTAAACAGAACATGTAGGATCGAATACCGTCCAACAATACACATTCCTCATCGTTCCATGATTGTGGGCGATAGGAGTGTTTTAATGAACCCGCGAGCAAAATTGATAGTCTAGACTTGCGGGCATATACCCACTGACCATAGAATTGCCATAATGGGGGTCTAGACCTTACCGCTTTGTGGACAGGAGGGGCACCTAACAGTGATGGACTCTGGACGCTTAAGACAGGCAACATCAGAGAATAGACTGCTTACAACACTCTACCTAGCTGTTCGTGATCAATGGCAATATAGAGCAGTGTACAACGCAAAACACTACAGTGCATTACTACATACTCTGTGCAGTACTAAACAGCTCTTTTGAAATTACATAACGTAATAAAGCGCTACATTATACACTACACCATAACACAGCACCGCGTATACTTACTAAAAAATACAAATAGCCAGTGTTTCTGTTGTCGTTAAAGCTGTTTTTGTGGCATCTATGCAAACGTTTTCGATTGATCACTGCCAAATTTGATCTTTTGATCACTATCTTTTGACGCTACCACGACTGTTTCTACTTTTCAAATGTTTCTCCAATAAACATTCATGAATATAACAGATACTCAAAATTTTACAGAATTAACTGTATCAAATAACTAGACCAAAGATTGTCTTACCCTTCATGTTTCCCCGATGGGGAGAAAAAACAGAGAGAAGTGTGTCACTGAAAAACACAAGTGTTCCACATTACTATGCATTTATTCGTCTGAGGCAGCCGTCAACTGGTGAAATGACATACACTTTACAGGTGGTCTGGTCTGAGTAAACCCAAGGCTGTTGACCCCAACAAGGGGGATAATCGGATTGCTGTCTTTCGCAGTACGGATGACGGTAGTATCTATTCCCACAGTTCAGCACAGAACAGAGTTGTTGCCTGCGTAATCTTGTTTCTTGTTTGTCGTTAGGTATTGTTACAATATGTTTTGGGGGAAGCTCTCTTCTTCTCGTAGTATATGGCATAGGCTGGGTTATGCATGCTCCAAAAAAAATCATAAATCTGAATAGCTGGTCATGTTTGTGATTTAAGAGAATCCATTTGGTTTTTATGTTCTTACTTGATATGTTTCCGGCAGGACAATACAACAAGTCTTGAAATGTATGAGCTGGAGTAATCCCTTGAAAATCAGAAATACTGTCCCTTTTGTGTCATCATGCCCTAGCATGATGGCCATTTCACTAAAGTTCTCATTTTATGGCCTCCCTCCCCCCCCCCCATAGAAACATAGGTAGGAAAAGTAAAAGGGGGAAATGTCCTCACTCTGCTGTTATTAACCCAGAGGAGAGATCATGAAGTCATTTTCACCCAAGGTCTTCTTTGTATGATTGCCTGTCAACTCATCCGATATATACTATAGTGATTGATTTTGTGCTTATAATCTAAGACGCTAATTTTTCATTCGTTTTCCGTTTGTCATAACACTTCCCACCTCTTTTGTTTTCTATCTACTTCAATCTTTTTTTAATGATGGAAGAAATGCTATCGTGCACACACACACACACACACACACACACACACACACACACACACACACACACACACATATATATATATATATATATATATATATATATATATATATATATATATATATATATATATATATATATATATATATATATATATATATATATATATATATATATAAGATGATGGTGTGTAAAAACCACCGACAGTTTAAAAACAGTGCTCAACCGTATTGGGAGCGGCATCTGTTAAGAAAGTAAGCTTAAAATCTACAACGTTGTTTCTTGCATGCTCGTGCAATCATCAGGATGTCGGGTGTCAGTGCTGCCGGTGTTTTTATAGCTGCTTGATGTTTGTCGTCACGGGCTGCCTGCGGTTTTTTTTTTTTTTTTTTTTTTTTTTTTTTTTTTTTCTCACTGCTAAGAATTTCCACTTTGTGCCAGCAATTGTAAACCATGCTATCCTAGTGTTTAGGGTTGCTAATTGTGGTTTGCATAGTATTATGTATTTTTTTTGTTAAACATTAAGTTGCATCTTTTTGAAATGTTATTATATAGTACTGCTTTTTTTTTTAATTTTCCAGGATATATTGTAATCTATTTTTTTTTTTATCTTTAAGCTTCCAAATGTATTTACTCAATCTGTTTTTGGTTTTTGCATCTTTCTTTGTTGAATGACTGTTTGTGGTTTGCATATCTAGTTTTAAATTGGTTTTCAGTAATACCTACCTATATATGTTTCTTCTGCGTTCTCTGATGTTACAGTGGCTTGATATACAATGTTGTTGTAGAGGCATTTTTTGTTTAGAGGGCACTGTTCTTTCTTGGTACAGCCGCAAGATTTCCTTTCGTCACCCTCGTTTTTTTCTCTGTACTGCTTTTCGTTTTGTTGGTTGAATCGATGATGTTTTTGAGATTCGGCATATATGAGTATGATAATTTAATGTTACTTTTGTTGAATATCTTGAATAGCTTTGTGCTCTTTTGGGAAAGATGATGTCAGAATTTTTAAAGAATCTTTCCCTACATTTGTCTTGACTCTTCCATCGTATGGAGGATTGTACTATATGATTTTCCTTTTCCTGTTCTTCTTGTGTCTATTCGTGTCATTGCCTGGGTCGTATCGTAATTCATAGTTGTAGCCACTTTTGTGTAACGCTTCTTGGTATTCAGCTGCAGTGTTGTTGAATACTGTTTCATTGCATGACAATTATATAGTCTCTTGTTTATGCCTCTAGGTATTGTTTTCAGTATGGAAGGTGGGTGGTTACTTTTGATATTTACATAAACAGGTGTGTCATTTGATTTTTTTTGTATGGTTTATATGTGTGTTGGTTGAGGTCTAACGTTATGTCTAAATAATTCACTATCTTTTTATTTGCTTCTATGGTGATTTTTAGGTTTTGGGTTGTGGAAAATTTTGCACAATTCTTTTTTTTCTTATTTTTCATATTTCTCAGGGTTGTGTCGTTCAGTGCAGCAAGGCCGTCATCTCTGTACAGTCCAATTTGTTTTCCAAGTTTTTTTTTTTATGTTAGATAACATAAATAAATAATCGACAATTTCGCAAGTTTTCGGCACCATCATATGATCCCATTGTAACATCAAAAGTTGAATTCTTATTTGTGCTCTTAATCCAAATTTCATTTTTGCTGTGCAGTAAAGTTTTCTTTGTTTGGAAAATGATTTCCATTTCTGACCCTGATATTTCTGTGTATTTGTTGGCAAATTTTTATAGCTTTGCTGAGTAACGTTTCATCTATATAGATGGATAAAAAAAAAAATCTACTATAAATCAAATGTTATAAAAACTGTATTTTCTTGCTTGTTGAGTTTTTTTTTTTTCAAACCATTGTATGACTTCATATATGTTTTTTCCAAAGGTTGAATTAGTGTTCTCTCTTCTTATGTTTTTTTATGGCTTTCTCTAAAGATTTTTTTTTTTTTTTTACTGATTTTCCCTAATTCAGATTTAGATGGGTTTATCAATCTACATGTTGGGTTATTCAAGAAGGTGGGTTTATGATCTTTGGTTAACAATTGCAGGCGCAAGTGGAAATTCTCAACACACACACACACACACACACACACACACACACACACACACACACACACACACACACACATGAACAACGCAGGCAGCACGTGACGACAAACATCAAGCAGCTATAAAACACCAGCAGCACTGACCCCCGACATCCTGATGATTGCATGAACATGCAAGAAACAACGTTGTAGATTTTAAGCTTACCTTTTTTTTTTAAAAAATATATATACTTCTATAATATATATATATATATATATATATATATATATATATATATATATATATATATATATATGCTGGACTATGTTTTACAGCTGACTGTTACATATTTTCTGTGAAAGAAGTTGGATGCCTCGACACTGATATAAAAGACCTACGTTTCCCAAATACACGCTGCTTGACGCTGGGTGGTATTCTGCTACCATTAAACCATCACTACATTTTGAAAAGGTCACTTTCAAATAAATTCGTGCTATCTCACAAAATGGGAATAAAACGCCAAGATATGCACAGACCTGGTACATAAGATGAAAAACCTATCAACTGAGTATGCATGGCGTGAAATAATAGGTAATACAGTCGATTTCACTATGTCGCAATCCATGATCTGAGTTTGTTGCACACAATGTCGGAATCCATGGTCTGAGATTATTACGCAATGATCTGGGGTTTTAATCTTACGTAGGAGGAGCAATAAAGAGCAGGAATGAAGAGTGTGTTCATTCGTAGGAATTGTACCCAAAGAAGCATTGTTATAACAGCAGAAATAAAATAATAAACGTTTCCTGTACTCTTCGTTTAGTTATACAGACGAGTACGCTGAAGTCGACGCTTCAGGGGAAACAGATTTTTGCGTCGAGTTTTGGCGTA
>JADBJO010003957.1:5000-7500 GCA_016801955.1 Conus betulinus | reverse complement strand
ATGGCAAGAATGGGGACTTTCATATTAAGAACAGTGAAAGATTTAGTTTCTATAATACCTTTTGCACAATAGCTGCTGATAAGACGCATTTGAAATTGAACTTAGACAGGCACCTGAAAATCATTATGACAAAATTTAGACTTGGCGTTTCGGAAATCGCTGTCCATAAGTTTCGTTATAAACAACACTCACCTGTCGATTTAATTTGTCCATTGTGCAAACAGGCGACAGAGATGAGGTGCATTTTGTTTTGTGCTGTCCCATACTAAAGGATTTAAGAGTAAGGTATCTACATCTAAAGTACTACAAATATCCGAATCTGTTTTCGTCTTGGATTACTCCTAGCATCAAATAACGAAAAACAACTAAAAATCTGTCAATTTATCTATATAAAGCGTTTAGGATACGTTCTGTGTATGTTTTCTTAGTATAATCAATTTTGATCAGTTTAAATTGTATTATATTTTTTTGGAACGATTTTTTTTGTTGCACCCCCCTTCAATAGGGGCAATGGCCTATTATTGAATAAACTATCCGTATCCGTATCCGTATCTCTCTCTCTCCTCCACGTCCTTCTTCTCTCTCTCGGCTAGCTCCAATTCTTTGTCTGTCAGTGCTTTAGTCAGCTTTGTACATCTAATACTATTTATAGCACAGCTTGGCAGTCAACATCAGTCAGTACATAATACATAGTTCCATACATACATACATACATACATACATGCATATGTACGTAAGCTTACATACATACATACATACATACATACATACATACATACATACATACATACATACATACATACATGCATACATGCATGCATGCATACATACAGTACGTACGTACGTACATGCATACATATTTTCAAAGATTGATTTTGCCACCGAGGAAACCCCAAACACATGCCTATATTTGACCACAAGAAATAGCTTAAACACGTCCATCGAACATGCCCACATTGCCGTGTAGTGCAAGTGTAATAATCATCCCTGACAAGGAAGCATTCGACACCAGCTGTGGTACAGCCTGTATCTCGTGATGATTTGGCGCTGGAGCTATTGGCGTGCACTTTTCTACATGAAGTTTAAGACACATAGATTTCAACCACGAGGGCATGGTCAGTGTGTTCTCTTTCGATACATTGGCCTGACAGATTTGTTCTTGATAAATCCGTTGGTGCGTGCATCTGTGAACCACATGTCCAGCACAAAGGTGCCTTTCTCTCACCTCACACACTCTTGCATTCGCGTTCACGACACGACCATTCATACCACGAGCTTGCCAAATGTACAGGGCAATGTGTCCGGCTTCTTTCATTGGGGAGCACTTTGAAGCTGGTCCCCAGGAACGATTGGATATAGAAATCTGACAATTCACTCCGTTTGAACCCCGACTGTCTGGTTATTGTCCAGTTTTTAACCCCACAACGACTTGTCTTATATGAATGGCAGTCCATGTTAGGCCCGACGCCCTTTTGAATTGGTTAGTAATTAAAATGGTGGGGTTATTGTCGTGCTCTAAAAGAATCTAATTAGACCTGATATTCTGATTGGGACTTTTTTCAGTTGGTGAAAAAAAAAACAAAAAACAAAAAAACACACAACAACCCCCCCCCCCCCAAAAAAAAAAAAACACCTTACAAAGCAGGTAAGAGTAAATAGCTTTGCATATGACTGAAACACTGGTGTGTGTGTGTGTGTGTGTGTGTGTGTGTGTGTGTGTGTGTGTGTGTGTGTGTTGTGTGTGTGGTGTGTGTGTGTGTGTGAATGCGTGCATACGTGCATACGTGCACGCGTGTATGTGTGTGTGTGTGTGTGTGTGTGTGTGTGTGTGTGTGTGTGTGTGTGTGTGTGTGTGTGTGTGTGTGTGTAAGCGTGTGTGTGTGTTGTGTGTGTGTGTGTGTGTGTGTGTGTGTGTGTGTGTGTGTGTGTGTGTGTGTGTGTGTCTGTGTGTGTCTGTGTCCTGTGTCTGTGATTAGCTCTTCTGCAGCCCATTTTCACACGCATTTAATCCTCCCCCCCCTCCCCCCCCCCCCCCCCCCCTCCCCCCCCTCCCGTCTGCTATCAGGCGTGATGTCAGAATGGTGTCTCCTCGTTTACATCCTCGGCCTGTTTCATCCCCGGTGTTTCCAGCCAGCCGTCTGAAGTTCCTGCAACACAGGCTTGGCGGCAGATTTATAGCAGAACCTCTCCACACATGCTGTCTACGTGGCCAGACAAATGAACATCAGGATAAGAAGAAAGCATGGATGCCAGCTTTTTTTCTGCGTGGGAAGTCGTTACGTTTGACATGTCACTAGTAATAACGTCATTATGTTTGACATACCACTAGTAAAACGTCATTATGTTTGACATGCCACTAGTAATACGTCATTATGTTTTACATGTCACTAGTAATACGGGAAAAGACCAATCCACATAAAGGGGAGAATTGCGTAACACTGTTGCCATTAAGCTTCAGGATCTGTCAAAGGCGTTGTTGTTGTTGTTGTTGTTGTTGTTG
>JADBJO010003956.1:217500-219792 GCA_016801955.1 Conus betulinus | reverse complement strand
CGTAAATGAACCAACCAAACAAACAGCATTTAGGGGAGTGCAAACCATTCACCGTCTTCAAGTCATGTTGTAGGTAGCCCAGCCGACTATGGAGGCCACATCAGGGCTACGAATGAATTAAAAAACAGAAACTGTGTGCACGTGAAAAATGGCGAAACTAAAGACCCAACCCTGTTCAGGTGCTGAAACTGAAAGTCGGACCTAGAAACACATTACCGACCGCATTCCAAGTCAGATCGAGTGAAAACTATTGACTCCCGTTAAAAGAAAGGCTGTGTGTTTTCTCAGTAGCATCACTCGCACGCGGCTCATTGCGGTTCTCCCATGCCAGCGCATCTTTTGTAGCCTCAACTTTAACACTCTACAAGAAGCAGCTGAAGTGAAGCCGCCGCAAGACAACTCACTACAGGAGACGCTGCACTGCTGCTTTGACTGTCTGGTTGGGTTCCGTGTAAAAGCGCGCGTCTCCGACTGGGAGGGTCTTGTTTCGCCAGACGGTCGTTCCATACGCACTATACGTGTCATTTAATCCACGCCTGACATCGAACGCTATAGACCGAAGAATGCTAATCCGCAGTGTTGCTGAAGTACACAAAAAAAAACAAGGCAAAATACAAATAAACACGCAAAACAGACTGCGCCGCATTCTCTCCCTTGCTTCTTCTCTCTGATTCTGAACTGTTCTCGCATCTCCACTTCACTCTTTCATATTGCCACTCGCCAACTGATGGCCCCATCCGGAAACGACTATTTTATGCATTGTGTGTGTGTATCTCGTGCGCAATAGAATGTCGTTCAGTGCTAGTACTGGATGATATTCATTTGCAGTTCATTTCACATTTGTTGTAATCTTCTTTACCCCTTTAAAGTTTCGTCCATCCTTGTTTTAGACAATAATATATCTGGAAACTTCTCTCTCTCTCTCTCTCTCTCTCTCTCTCTCTCTCTCTCTCTCTCTCTCTCTGCAGAGAGGTACCTGGGAGTCATGACCTGGATGCGGCCGACCCCCATTTAGTCTGTAAGGAGTTCAGGGTCGATAGACTTGTCTGAAGGAAATGGGGGAAGGGGTGTGTGTGTGTGTGTGTGTGGTGTGGGGGGGGGGGGTCCCTTCTCTGAAGACTTTCTGCTGTCAAGCTCTCTCTGGAGTTGCCTCCAACTGTTTTTTCTTCTTCTTTTTTTTTTTTTTTTTTTTTTTTTTTTTTCTCTTTGTGTTGTTGTTGTTGTTGTTGTGTGTTTGTTTTTGCTTTGTTGTTCTTTTTAATGCCAAAGGAACGTACATTTTTTTTTCCCGAAAAGGCATTCGTCCGTTCTGTGTTGTGTATTACTATGTGTTGCTTTGCGCTCTGTTTGAGGTGTTCATTGGTTGGAAAAAAGGCAGGCAGTCGTGGCAGAACAAAGCTCCACCGAGATCTAAGGCACCCTGGATCCGGTCCTTGAGTCATTTCATCAGATCAAACATCGCTGTTCCGCCAGGGGAAGTAATAGTTGGTACGGGCCAAAAAAGTTATTTCCCTTGCTTTTTTCAAAACTCATTCCTTACATATTTCGAAAAAACTCGTAACGGCAGAGCGTCACCCGGCGCCGCCCTCCGAATATACTCGTAACAGCGTGCTCAAATTGAAAAGGATTTGTTAACATCCTAAATAACTCTGAACAGTTATGAATGAGTAATGATGTCGTTTTATCTTTAACATCTTCTGCATACGCACGCGCGCGCCTCCCTCTGTAGTGTGTGTGTGTGTGTGTGTGTGTCTCTGAGAGAGAGAGAGAGAGAGAGAGAGAGAGAGAGAGAGAGAGAGAACATTTCTTGTCAAATCCCGCCGCACCATCCCCCTCCCCCCCTGCCCTCCCCTCATCTCTCTCCCCCCTCCAGTAGAAAATATTTTCAATCGACACCGCGCGTCTCTTCACAATCGGTCCCACGTTTTTTTTTTTCTCCTGCAGTCTTACTCCGACAGGCAAACAAACAGAAATGGTAAAAAACACAGTCTGTTCGGTGGAGGTAAACAGGGTCATGAAAGCAGGTCATAGCTAAACAGGAGACTCGCTGCAAAGGACAATGACGTACTGAGTCCCTTTCCCTCCAACAGTGCTGTCTGATGGTATCGAACCCTGCGTGATCAAATCAGCACAGAGAGAGAGAGAGAGAGAGAGCTAGAGAGCCAGGAAGCCCTGCTAACCGATGATCAATATCGTTGTCTATTGGCCGACCTTCCGGACAACAGCGGGATCCAACCAATCAGGGGAGCTATAACAAGAGTGGAACAGACAGTCGTCTGTGTGGTAGTCTCT
>JADBJO010003956.1:187500-192500 GCA_016801955.1 Conus betulinus | reverse complement strand
TGTGTTCTGGCAGACATGTCGGTCTCGAGTGACTTGACACGCTGCACGATCGAAGTATGCTGGAGAGGTGGGTTTTTTTTTTTTTTTTTTTTTTTTTGGGGGGGGGGGGGGGGGGGTAGTGGGGAGAAGAGGGGCGGTGGCAAGGCTAGAAAGAAGAGGTGAAACCGTGTGTGGGTTCGGGCACGGAGTACAACTTTGTCTGGTAGTCCGCAGTATCATGTCGCCAATAATGATTATGGGGGGGAAAAAATGGGTATAATGATAATAGGCTAATAATGAATTGGAAATTGGAAATGGACTACCCCCCACTTGTTTACTGTTTATAGGCTAATGATAACAAATGCTAATAATAATAACAATAATGATGATAATAATAATAGCAATAATAACAGGTCAATTAGATAGTGTTTTCCGCCATCATTTTACAGTATTTAAAGCACACAAGGATACAGCGTTTCTCGTTTCTTTTCAAGTGCGCGCGCGAGAGAGAGACAGACAGACAGACAGACAGACAGAGAGAGCCATCATCACAAAAGCAGGCACACAAACGAGGAAGACATCACGGAAAAGACTAGCTGAAAAGAGATATTTTCCGATGAAGCTGACAGGAAGAGACTGACGGCCTGTGGCAGACGGAGTATGAGCACTGAGTTCCAGTCTCCACCCTATCATTGTCATCCTCTTCAATTCATCGGGTAAGGCAGAAGACGTTGTTACATTTCTCACCGTCGGCTGGTATGGTGAGGGGTGGCAAGTGGTTTGACTCGGTGGAATTTGGTCTTCCAAGTTACTTTGCGAGATTGTCCGTGTCTAAAAACGGAAAAATACTTGAGAATATTTTTTTTATTAATTAATAAATAAAAATCGATGCTTTAAAAATTGTCTGGCAGATTCATACTCTACAGAAGGTGTTTGTTGTTGTTGTTGTTGTTGTTGTTGTTGTTTTTTGATAAATGAAAATCAATGCTTAAAAAAAAGCTGACAGATTCGTACTCTTCATAAGATATCACTACTTTGTATGATAAATGAACATTTTTCAGGAAGGTTAGCTGCATCCAGAATCATGCTGCTAGTGTTTCATTTGCTTTAGCTGAGCGTTTTCATAGTAAATTAAGTGCTGTGAACGTCAAGTCAAGCATCTTTGTCACCAAAAGATCCATGTATCAGCATAATCATTTACAGAGACCAGCGTTTGAAATTGTCCTACCAATTCTTGATGATGTATCATCACCCATCTTAATTTCCGATTCCACTTTCGTATTTAAAAACCACTCTCTCATGAAAACTCAGATAATCAAGCCAATTCGTTTAATTTTTTGTTTGCTTTCGTCCAAGTCATTTGGGTGCGTGAATTTTGGTTGAATGAAACACACGCAATTGCATGCATGTGCGCACATATATGACCACATTCACACAGAGACATAGGCACGCGCGCAGACATATACACTCATATATTCATAGATTCCTCTTCCTCCGTTTCCCCCTCCCTCACTGACACTCATCTCTCTCTCTCTCTCTCTCTCTCTCTCTCTCTCTCTCTCTCTCTCTCTCTCTCTCTCTCTCTCACACACACACACACACACACACACACACACACACACACACACACACACACACACACATACACACACACACGTGCGCACGAAATGCAAAGTAGGTACAAGATAATTACGAAATCACTGGTAAAACGGAATGCGTTCAGTGCTATTTCAACAAACAACAAAAAAATCATGAAAGAGGGCTAAAAAAAAAAAAGGCGGATAAGGCAATAGAGTGTCTACTGGGGAACTGAAGGATTTAATATAGTTTCTCAAAACTAAAGGGGGAAAAAAATGTCCAAATGACGGCGCTTGCGGCGTCAAGATTGCAGAATGTCCAACACTCTTCAAAATATACATTTCAAAAATAAGGGAAGAAAAGAAAAGGTGGGTAATGAAAGTATTAACTGACGGAAGGGAAGAAACAGCTGAAGGGGTGGGGGGGGGGGGGGAAGGAGGGGGAAGGATGTTGGAAGGAAATGAGCGAAGAGGGGAGGAGAACAGATACAAAAAGAAGGAAATACTGGGCAGAAGTTAGTGTTTGTGTGTCGAAGGGTGTTTTGGGCGTGTGTGTGTGTGTGGTGTGTGTGTGTGTGTGTGTGTGTGTGTGTGTGTGTGTGTGCGCGCGCGCGCGCGCGCGCGCGCGCGCTCGGGTGTGCATGTGTTTACTGAGGGAATGGAACGAGGAGAGTGGGAGATGGAAAAGAGAAGGAACTGAAGATTGGAACTACTATAACATAGAAAAAAGATGAGAGACACGAAAACAGAGACAGAGACGAGACAGACAGAAAACAGAGAGAGACGGAGAAAGAGACTGAGACAGAGACAGAGACAGAGACACACACAGAGACAGACAGAATGGACGGACAGACGAACAAAAGCAGACGGAGACAGAGACATGAGACAGACAGAAATAGACCGACGCTGACACACAGAGAGATAGAGGAGGGGGCTAACAGAGAGAAAATGGATAGATGGGAGCAGTGCAGCTACGAAAGAAGAGAGAGAGGGGGGGGTGGGGAGAGAACAGGGGAGAAGGAGACGTATGGAGAGAGGAGGAGACGTATGAGACAGAGAGAGATGAGACCAGAAGAGAGGATAGAGAGAGAGGAGGGAGGGTAGAGAGAGCGATATGGGGACAGTTGAAAGATGGAGAAGGAGCGCTGACGAAAGAAGAGATGAGAGGGGGGGGGGTATGTGAAGAGAGGAAAAGGGATAAGAGAGAGAGCGTCGACAAGAGTGGGGAGCCCCCAGAGAGAGAGAGTGAGAAGAGAGAGAGAAGAGAGGGGGGGAGAGGTGAAAGAGAAGAGTGGGGAGAAGGATAGAGTATGAGGTGTGAGTGGAGAGAAGAGAGAGAGAGAGAGAGGAGAGGAGGGAGAGAGAGAGTGACGAGAAGAGAGAGAGAGGAGGAGAGATCGAGTGTGGAGGAAAAATAGAGAAGGGACAACAAAAAAAACGAGAGTGTGGTAACAACAAAGGGGGTAGAAAAGAGGACGCGAAGGGAGGTCGATGATGGGCCGACCGTGGAGAATGAAGAACAGAAGAGAGAGGGGTAGAGAGAGGTAAAGGAAGGGTCAAGAAGGAGTGGGGGAGAATGTGAGTGTGAGTGGTGAGTGCGGGGACATTAGGAAGAAGAATCTAGGAGACATGGAGAGCAAAGGAGGGAAGAAGGAGAGAGAGAGAGAGAGAAGAGAGAGGGAGGGAGAGAGAGAGGAGAGAGAGAGAGGAGAGAGAGAGAGAGAGAGAGAGAGAGAGGTGCAAATAGGGGTAAAGAGGGAGAGTGGGTGCGAGCGAGGAGCTGGGAGTGAAAGTGACCTAAGCAGAGGACTAAAGGGGAAGAAAGAAAACAGCTGCAAGAGAGACAGAGGGATGAAAGGATGGAGAGAACAGACGAGATGGGATAAGGAAGAGGATGGAGGGATAGAGAGAGAGAGAAAGGGGGGAGAAGAAGAAGACGAGTGAGTTTATCGAGGAATAAGTAAATGTATTTGTAGTAGATTGATTCATTTTTACTGAATTGTTGAAAGTTTCCTTCCTCTCTCCTTCCATTTTTTTTTTCACACCCCGACCCCCATCCCATCTCACCCCACCCTCATCCATCTCTCTGTCTCTGTCTCTGTCTCTGTCTGTCTGTCTGTCTCTCTCTCTCTCTCTCTCTCTCTCTCTCTCTCTCTCTCTCTCTCTCTCTCTCTCTCTCTTTCTCTCCCTCTCTCTTTCTATCTCTTTCCCTCTCTATTGATGTTATGCATGCGTTTGTATGTGTATGTGTACACACACACACACACACACACACACACACACACACACACACACACACACACACACACACACACACACACAAGGGAACAAAGTCTGCCGGATTAAACCGAAAATCCGGATCAGGAAAAAAATAATTGTAAAACTTTTCTATGAATCGGCGAGATCATGTTTGTGCAGTGCAGTCTCAGGTTCGGTGAGATGTTGTTTGGTTTGCTTTCTGGTGTCTAGATATTTTGGGAAGTGACATTTTCTCATTTTTGCAGAATAAATGTTCAGGATAGAAAAGTATTGGTGACTTCAACCATCATCTATTGATTTTTGGCCGTAAAAATCTTAATAAATAAAATAAAGAGAGAGAGAGAGAGAGAGAGAGAGAGAGAGAGAGAGAGAGAGAGAGAGGAGAGAGAGAGAGGAGAGAGAGAGAGAGAAGATTATCGAACATCTTCAGTCGGGAAGGCAGAAAACAAAATTTAAGATAGTGAAGTGACTCCCTTTCAGTCCAGTCCCAGAAACGACAATCATTCCGCTCCGGGAACATTACTAACTGAATAATAAAAAAAAGAAAGAAAGAAAGAAACGAAAGAAAGCAAGAGAGAGATAGATAAGTAAATGAATACCTAAAGAAAGAAAGAAAGAGAGAAAGAAAGAGAAAGAATCAAGTAAGAATCAAGTACTTCGACAAAACCAAAATTTCGATAGTGCACAGCGAATCGTGTGAATACCATGCAAAAAAGAAAGCAAAATCGCTGGAAACTGGTACATAGGGTGACAAACTGGGCGAAGATGGACTGGTCTGGTGCAGGGACAGTGCCGTTAGTCAGTGTCAGAAGAGCGACGTCGCTGCCGTGCATATTGATGCTTCCCGTGTGACCGGACTTCCAAGGATGGCCCCAGTCTGTGGGGAGACGTCGTGGGCATCTCATGCAAACGATCCATTACACGTTACAGTTTGTTGCCATGACCTTCTTTAACGCAAATGCTATAAGGGGCGGGGAGTGGGGCAGAAGGTTGGGGGGAGGGACGGGGGGAGGAGGGGGAGGCGGCACCCGCTACAACAAACCGGATTATGTACCACGAAAAAGAAAATTTCGACCAGATTTATTGGTAAGATCAATGCGGTAAATTTTTTTTTTTTTTTTTTTTTTTTTTGGTCCCCAACTGATCTCCCTTGATTTCACTCTCTTGTAGCACACTCTAAATAGA
>JADBJO010003956.1:165000-185000 GCA_016801955.1 Conus betulinus | reverse complement strand
ATACACACACACACACACACACACACACACACACACACACACACACACACACACACACACACGTGCATCATTTGTATAAACAGGCACTTTCCGTCCGTTCAAGATGAAAAATCATATAGTATCAGAGTATGCAGATGAATATAAATGGAACATGAGACAAAGATTTCCAGTATGAAAGAAAAAAACACCATTGACAATACAATTTTATGGATCTCGATTTGGGAGGGGGTGGGGGGGTCAGAAAAAAATATATCTTTTCTGTATGAATGCCGCCGACTGGTCGAAACAATGACTTCTACTCTCCAGAACTTATGCAGACTGGTCCTCCCGAGACTTTGGCTGTTTCTGTGTGTGCTGAAGTTCCACACTGACCGAGGCTAGTACAGCAGGAAAGGGAGCATATTCACGCTGTGACGCACACCGATCTAACACCGATGGACATTGTCTTGTCTGGGTGTAAGCTGGCCCTATATCAAGTCACAGATGTCGTGTAGTGCGTGCGCAGCAGAGAGCAATCCTGATTTACAGAGTCTGGCTGTCAGTGTGGTGCCATATACTGGTCTTGTGTGGGCTCCGGCTGATCCAACATTACTGTCGACTGGTCCTGCGTTCGTATATCTTGATTTTGCTCTACGGCTGCTGGTTGATGTATCAAGATGTTTTGGTCTCTACTCTAAAAGAGGCTGTTCTCCTAAAAAAAAATATATCACCTGGCAATTTTTCTTCGTTGCGCATCACTTGTTCTGCAAGCATTTCCAAAGCAGTATCGAATGCCTATGGTGCCTGTCTAAATACGAGCCCCTGTTGTGTTTCTCTATATAGTTTCTGAATTAATGTCTTCGTGGTACTTTCTCCACTGTCTTTAGTTTTTGAAGCTGAATTGCTCTCGACTTACAAACAACCATTGTTTCTATGGTGTTTCGTTTTCTTTTTAAACAGAGCGAACGTGATGACCAAGACAAGTGATTATACATATTTTTTTTTTCTTTGTTGCTGTCCCATCTTCTGTGCCACCTCAGTGGCATTGCACCCACGTGGGAAGAGGACAATCCAGGAGAGCAGAGAGAAGGACGAGAATCTGACATGAACGTAGGAGATGAATTCCTAATCGTGGCATGTCCACGGCCTGATGCTGCCTTACAGAAAGATCAAATCAAATGAAATTGAATAAAATAAACGAAAAGAAAAGAAGAGAAATGATCTATTGTACACTGGAAGACTTTGGGGAGGGGAGAGTAATTTCTGTAGCATTTTGTCGTCGTCCGCGAAGAAAACACGATCGCTCCCTTCAGCCAGATTCATTGAGTAAGGAGAGTGTGCCTAAATCATTCATGTCTTGTTCTGTTGATTTCTTTGTTCGATGTGTTTTTTGCTTTTTTTTTTTTGTACCGAAGCTGTTGTTAACACCAACGCCGCGCGTTATATCCTCCATGCCACTAACAGGGATCAGAGAGGAATGAATCAATTTTGAACCGTGAAAGTATTCTTCGTTGAGTATATAGACACCAGAAAAGAGTCAAATATACGCCACCAAACATACCCGTGGACTACATCAGATAGGAGGAGATACAAAAAAAACAAAAAAAAAAACTAATGATCAAGCAATCACCTTGTCTTGCCCCGGAAAAAAAAGAAAGAAGTTGGCAATGAAAACTGCAGGATACAAAATTAGAGAGGAAAAGGAGGAGGACGGAGGAAAGACTAGGAAGAAGAAGGGAGAGGGAAGAGAACACGCCGGGAGAGAAAGAAAAATATGTCGAGGGAGAGGAGGAAAAGGAGAGGGAGAAGAAGAAGAAGAGGGGTGATGGAAAGGGGTGGGGGGGGGGAAATAAGAATGGAGAAAGAGGAGTCGGAGAGGGACGGTCGGAACGGGAGAAGACAAAACAAAAAATGATAAGTAGAAGGAGAAGAACAGTAAAAAGACGAGGATGAAGAAAAAGGAGAAGAAGGGTACAGCGCCAAAGCCTTTCACGTTGAAAGGAGGAAAAAAAAAAAAAAAAAAGCTGTGCTTATTGCGGGGAGGTATGGGGGGTGGGGGAGGGGGGGGAGAGGTCGTAGTCGAGCCGACACCTCGTCATACACAAATCACGTTATTAAATATCACCACACTGAGACACACACACACACACACACACGCACGCACGCACGCACGCACGCACACACACACACACACACACACACACACACACACACACACACACTCACAATCAGAAAGAAAGAGACAATTAGACACCAGTTCTATCATTTTCAAGAAAGCCTTTTAACGCAAGATACCCGTAATCTTTATCTATGGTCCATAAAATGTCACAAATTTGACAACAACAACAAATCACAGAAGGGGGAAAGTGGTGAGGAGAGTGGGAAAGAAGCAACACAGTGCATAATCCGCTCATTTCTACACCATTGGCTGAACACATCTTTCCATGAGAATTTTCCTATTTTCTTTCTTGGATTACTCTCTTCAAGGCGATTTCAGACTGCGGTTTTTTTCCCCCAAGAATTTGGATGGGAATAGCGGGGAAGACGTAAGTCCGGAATCCGCCCACCTCCCTCATCCTTACCCCTTGCCTGCCAAGTCCCCATCCCCCCACCCCTCTTATCCCCTTCCCCGAAGCCTGCCTACCTGACGTCGTGCCAACTTTTGTCTCTGGACACATCCACATGCATCTACAGGCACAGCTTGAGGGCAAGACGAAAAACAGAGATAGAAAAAATCATGATGATACCCAGAGAGAGGACCTTTGTCACCGACCTGAAGCTGCAGAGAAAAATTGTCTTCATTAGAATAACATCACACCCAACTTCTGCTCAAAATGGGGGGGGGGGGGGGGGGGGGGGACACACACAAAAAATGCATGTTGAAAACAGCTTGAGGATGTGTCGTGTCTACCTACATTACCTATCCCATGTAGGTATACATAACCTACCCCATGTATGTATGAAATGGTTTCAAAGTAAATGTCAAGGGACAAATGCAGTTGTTGAGGAAATGGAGCTGTTAAATGTAACAGCAGTTCCGTCGCGTGAGAAGAGATGGCACTGACGGCTATCAAGGCCACGGTACTGCTGTGGATGTCGAATGTTGAATGAGAAAAAGGGTCCACTGAATGACCGAGTTAGGACATCAGCAGGGCAGTGGCTTCTCTCCTGGATTTCCTAATTGTGACATATTGACAGCTCTTTGGACAGCTCAGTGGTGATGCTGAGACAGGATGAGAGTGGCGGTGACTGTGTTTGGGGAAAGCCAGAATGAGTGCTGTGGAGCTGGTGCCAAAAAAGATGAGATATCAAAAGAATAAAGGGGAGGGGAAGAGGTGGGCTGATACTATGCTTTGGTGCTTTGGCACTGTATACATGCGCAAGGAATCTGGCAAAAGCTCGCTTCTACACTTTATGAAATTTACATAAACATTATCCATCTGCAAGTCAGAAAAAAAAACTTAAAATGTACTCATTTCTGATCAAAATGAAAACACCAGTGCCATATTCTAGTTAATTTTATGTAGCTGATGAAACAAATTGAGCACTAACAACAACAGTTGTCTTTGTTTTCATAAGATTCTGTCAATAACCTGAAATACAGGTGCTACGTAGAAGAATAATACTGCTCAGCTAAGTTTGTAGTATGAACATTTGAAAGAGCAGAAGGATGCACATAAGCCACATACGTTTTCATGGAACTAAACTGGTCGGTCTGTTCTGTTCTCCTTTCTGCCTTTCTCTACGTAGCTGTGACCATACTAGTGTTATACAGTACATACAATTCTCAGTCTGTATCATTACGTCTGATCATAAGCACGAATTGTATCAAAACCCACTGCAATAAAATTTGGAAACGGGCAAAGAAGAAGAAGAAGAAGACATTTCAGTTTACTATGCACTGTATCTTCGAAAACATGCCAATTCAATGCAAAAGAGCTTCACCTCACCATATGCAAACGTGTGTTCTCTTGAAATATTCAAGATTCTCTTTCTTGTTGTCTTCGTAACATTCAGTTCCTTTCTGTTTGTTTGCTATTTGGTGGCCCATGTTATCTGTTTCTTGTTCCACATGTATTACCAGATCAAGGACACACGTTTATTTTGTTACACAAGTTGTCAAAAAGAAAAGCAAAAGGTAAAAAGAAACTCACTGTGAGCTATCCTCAAGCATCTTTAAAATAATGTCGTTTTGCCACTCTGGATTGGAGTAGGTTAGGACAGTGTTATTGAATAGGGACAGGGTTTGCCTTGCGGGTGTCTTTCATCCATCAAAAGTTGCGCGCGCGCACACACACACACACACACACACACACACACATACACACAACACACACACACACGGCAAGGGCGCTGACATTTATCAGAAGTCATTCTACTGCGTCCAGATCCTGCTCTCTTTTTGTCAAAAGCTCAGTAGAGTCAGATAAATGAGTTGTCGACCCATGTCACTGAAGGTCAATTTAAAGCGATGTCGTTTATCACCCTGCCGACCGCGAGGGTGTAATGAAGAAGGTGAAGGTATTTTGCTATTATGCAAAAAACAAAATTAGAGTCAAAAACATCACGAAGGTAACTAAAATTATGTTCCATTCATTTTTCTAATAGTATGGATGCAAACTGTAAGGAAGAAGATAAAATTTATATCTAAAACGTAAAAGAAGGATAGAACAGCACGAAAAAAAAAAACAGGCTTTTGACTTAAGAATCTCCTAACGGGTAGAATAAAGTAGACGTTAAAATCACCTGGTAACTGGAAAACTTTAAGACACCTAAGAGAATATTCCAGGTATAACCCTGATTTTGATACTTCTAAAATGTTACACCACGAAGAAAAGAAAGAAAGAAAGAAAGAAAGAAGGGAAAAAAAAAAAAGAAGAAGAAAGAAAAAAAAAAAAAAAAAAGAAAGAGAAAGAAAGAAAAAAATACAAACAAAAAAGAAGAAGAAGAAAGAAAGAAAGAAAGAAGAAAAATAAAAAAAGAAGAAAGACAAGGAGACATTTGCGGATACAACAAGGGAGATAAGTTTTCACCAGCTGCACGTCTTAGGTTTCAAAGTTAAATTCCCATGGCTGTCGATCTTCCCCAAGACTGCCTGATGCTCAACTTCGTTGGGCTTGCCGAGGAGCCTGTAAATGGCGCATAGAATGTGGACCAATCATAGGACGTTACCTTTATGGGGAGTAGGGATGGGGAATATAACAGCAGTTCCTAACTGGCAGAGATTTCCTGTCTGACCTCCAGCTCTTAAGGCAGCTGAATAAGAGACCGATTTGTTTCCTCTCTCTCTCTCTCTCTCTCTCTCTCTCTCTCTCTCTGAGAGAGAGAGATATGATAGAGAGAGATGTTTGTGTGTGAAAGAGAGAAAGAGAGAGAGAGAGAGACAGTGTGTGTGTGTGTGTGTGTGTGTGTGTGTGTGTGTGTGTGTGTGTGTGTGTGTGTGTGTGTGTGTGTGCTAGCGAGCGACTGAGCGAGCAATAGAGACAGTGAGATACTAAAGAAGGATCGAGCTGATGATAGATAGATAGATAGATAGATAGATAGATAGATAGATGACAGAGACATATATGTGTGATAGACAGACATAGGTATTAGGGCAGAAAGGCCTGAGACTGAAGAAAAACTACACTATACTAAAGGGGGATGGGCAGGGGGAAGTAGGGGGGGGGGAGGGGGAGTAGGTGATGAAAAAAAAAAAACATGAAGAAAGAGGACTACAAACACGTACATTTTCGAAAAAAAAAATCCTCAAAACAATTTCTTCAAACTGATTTCTGGGATCAATACATAATCAGAAATCAGTAGCCGGCTAATTCTTATCTGGCGGAGATTCTTTCGAACGCAATATAATTTTAATCTTGTCCGACAACCTCAGCCCTTCCACATCCCCATCCCCCGAGGGTCTTCGCGGTCGGCTGATGTGATTCGAGTTAAGCTCCTGAACCGAGCTTCTTATCAGGGAGCTTATTGGCTAGTCAGGAGGAGGTGGGGGGGGGGGGGGGGGGGTCTTTTAAACAGACAGCCAGGATTTCTTGAGAACACACCGTGGACCTCTCAGGGCTGGAGGAGGGGGCAAAAGGGAGGGGGGTCGGGGGGGTGGGGGGGGGGAGGATGTGGTTTGGAGTTTCTGGTCCCCCCTTCTCTCTGGCTGGCAAAAAAGAGGTATTTGTGGAATGTTGTTCCCCACACACACACCCCTTGAGAAAGGATCCCTAGACCCCCTTTGGGTCCCCCCCCTTCTTCCACCCTGCTACCTACCTACCCCCCCTCCAGTCCCCCCCCCCCCCCCCCCCCCCCCCCCCCCCCCCCCCCCCCCCCCCCCCCCCCCCCCCACGATCATACAATTGATTCAGCCTTGGCTCGTATTTATTGAGTGGTGGTGTTGCATCCGCTTCGGAACAGGAATTTGAGTCTCACACAGAATATTCTCTCTCTCTCTCTCTCTCTCTCTCTCTCTCTCTCTCTCTCTCTCTCTCCGGACCGGACACGTTGACTACACCAAAACTCACAGCAAGACAGAGTTGTTCTTGGTTAAATGTAGAATCAACCTCCTCTAATACCTTAACAACGATGAAAACACTCACGACGAAGCAGATAGAACAAGCCCAACTTTCGAAGGAGTTTGCTAACAAGAACGTTACGCAATACAAGCATGCGAAGAATGAGAAACCAAGGAAGCCTCCATTCTGATTGAAAGTGACTTCTTTAAGATGATTTTCGTCGAAGATGATAAAGAAACCATAAACACAAAAAGAAAAACCAGAGAGCGAAACAGGTAAAAGAACGAATATACGAACTTAGGTCAGTGTATTTGGCAACACTAAAAACGAAACACATGCTTTTGTACAATACAGTATCAGAGTTGTTTTTCTGTCGTTTGTATGAGCACGAAAAAACAGAATATGAGAGGTTGGGGGCGGAACAGTCATGCCAGTTGAGGGACAGGTTAAAACCCTGCCCCCCCCCCCCCCACCACCCCCCCCCCCCCCCCCCCCCCCCCCCCCCCCCCCCCCCCCCCCCCCCCCCCCCCCCCACTCCCTTGTCCATCCCTCGGGCGGGAAGGAAGGGGTGGAGTATGAGAGAAAATCCTCGTGAGGAAGGACAGAAAGAAGGCGGCGGGGGAGGGGGGGGGGGGGGGGCCAGGATGAGGAGAGCCATTATCTCCTCTCCAACAGTTCCTTATCTCTTAATTTTCTTTTATCGACGGAAGCCAATTACGTACATCCGACGCACATCCCCTTTGGGAAAACCTGACCATTTTTTTTTTTTCACCTCACTCCCAATTCACTGCACATCCTTAGAGAAACCCTTATCCCCGTCCCCCCCCCCCCCCCCTCTCTCTCTCTCTCTCTCTCTCTCTCTCTCTCCACGAATGGGGTCTTGCAAGGCGCCACAGTCACCGTCTTCAGGGTCTCTGGGAACCTCAGAATGCACTTAGTTTTGTGTGTCTCCTTCCTAATATTTTCATGAGTGCTGTATTAGATTAAGTGAGAGAGAGAGAGAGAGAGAGAGAGAGAGAGAGAGAGAGAGAGAGAGAGAGAGAGAGAGAGAACAAAGTCAGAGAGAGAGAGAGAGGGGGGGGACGCAGGAAGGGAGGGAGATGACGATGAAGTTGAAACTAGATATCGTGACGGGGAACAAAATACCAGACAGCAGGAGACAAGAGAGCAAGGAAAAAAGAACAGAAGAGAAAAAAAAAAAACGAACAGAAAAAAAGAACGAATACGAAAAATCAAAAACCAAAGTCTAGACTGAATTTTGCTTTTTTCCCCATTTAAGAAGATCCTTTTTAAAGAAAAACTACTGAAAGTTAACAATAACTAATATAAGAATGCACACACACACACACGCACGTGCGCGTGCGCTCATGCGCTCACACACACACACACACACACACACACACACACACACACACACACACACACACACACACACACACACCAGTGGTGGTAATCATTTAATCTTTTCCCCTTTCGCTGCCTTTCTATTTTGTCATTTTCTTTGGGTCATGTTGAAATCGAGAAATAGTTCTTGGAATTGTCATAGCAACCAAGTTTTGTTTGACAACTTTAATTCAGTTATTTCAAATTGTACGCCCATGTTGTGGAAGAAGATGTAATTTACAAAAGGGCAGTTCGTTTCATTACATTATTTTTTACAAAAGATCCTTGTTAACTTTGTACATATTTGCATAGATGACCCGCGCTGTTTTGATGATCCTTACTTTTTCTTTATTTTTTCTTTTGTAACTACTTTATCTCGTGCAACAACAATGCTACATATATAATGCTATATAGGCTTAAGAGTGACCATTTATGGAAAGTACATATTCGTGACACTGCAGATAAAAAATGAAATTGTGAAATAGTTTAATGACACTACTTTCTCAATAAAAAAAAAATAACGCGTTCCAAACTCCATCAATAGCAAGTCGTAGGAAGCTCCAACTTCTTGTTCCTTCAGATGTGATCTATGTTGTAGTTGTCACTCCCGTAAATAACTGATTTCTTGTGACGTCCCCTCAACTCTTTAACTACCCTTTGCTGGCTGCTTTGGGGGTGCTGTTGGATTCTTTTTTTTTAACCCTTGGTGGTCAGACCACCACAGAAGTACGGCCTGTGGTGTGTCTCTATTTGACGCCAAGAGCACAGACACAATCAGCCGTGTCTCTCCCTGATGGTCTGATCCAGCGGACGAAAGGCCTAGGAGCAGGGCAATATTAATAGATCTGCCTTCGAGAGGGATTACAATGGTTTCCTCATGCAGCTAGTAAAGGGTTTTCATATTTATGATATATTTTTTTTAATTTTATGTTCCCATTTTCTTCATCTTTCACACACACACACACACACACACACACACACACACACACACACACACACACACACACTCATTTTTTTTTCTTTTGTTTTTTATTTTAACATCTTTGCCAAGTCATTGCTATAATGACGGAAGAATTGTCAGTCTGCACTTGTTCCCCCCCCCCCCCCCCCCCCCCCCCCCCCCCCCCCCCCCCACATCATTGTCCCCTCAACTCTTTTCACAAAATGCAAGATATCTAATATTTTCCGTGCTTTATGTGATATCTTTCCTGCCACAGAAGGAATATCGACAGCAGCTCACTAGTTGTCGTCGGCTCACGTGCATGCAAGCATGGCAGAGGCATTAAGCTGCTTGGAAAAGTGCGCGCCGTGTCTACACCACCCATCCTTATGTTGGGGAGATTCTTTCAAACGCCCGATAATTGAGTCTCGTTCGCCAGAACCCCCAGAGGGTCTTCCTGCTTGGCTAATGTGATTCGAGTTAAGCTCCTGAAGAGAACTTCTCAGTGATGAGTCTAGCGGCCAGTTAGGACAGGAGGGTCTTTTGAGCAGACAGCCAGGATTTCTGGCCAGTGCACAGCAGCAGACCTCTCAGCTTTGTGGTGGAGCGAGGCCCCGTGGAAGACATGAAAACCGCTGGTGAGTAGTTTGAGTCTTTCAATGGATCTCTTTCTGCTCTCTCTCTCTCTCTCTCTCTCTCTCTCTCTCTCTCTCTCTCTCGTCTCCCTCTCTCTCTCTCTCTCATTGTTCACCTGGAACGTTGAGAACAAGTTAACGGGAGATCCCAGCGACTAGACAGAATCGTTCCTCATGAAATGCCACTGATAGATCTACTCTGATAGGTTGACAATAATAAGAACACTCGAACAAAGGATTAGCACAGCAGCCCGACATTCAGAAAAGATGTTTTCACAAGAACTGTATGTTAAAACGACCACACAAAGCATGAGACACAAAGAAAACCTTCTTTGTTGATTGAAAAGAAATTTCGATTGTTTTTGTCGAAGTCAAAGAAAAAACAAACAAACGTGAAAAATCCGACCTGATCTTATGACTGATGTCACGAGAATTCAGAAAGGCTATTTAACTGTAAGACATGACAATACAAAATGCGTTACAGAATTAAATAACGAGTGAAGGTTTAATTTGATATTTCTGCAACATTAGAAGCGAAACACTGGCTCTTGTAAAATATGTTATCAGAGCTGTTTTCAACTGTTCCCAAGAAAAAGCAGACTTTGAGATGAGAGGGTATCTGAGAACGGAGAGCTGGATCAGTAATATCAGGGGGGGGGGGGGGGGGGGCGGGCAGGGGAGGATGGGGATCAGGTAGTCCTGCTTAGTGAGAGGTGGGGGAAAAACGTGCTTGAAAATGCCATTTTCCCCATTTAGCGGAGACATGTCAAAATCCTGAAACCAACCATCCGCTCCCGAGGTGCGGATGCAGAGGTGGGGGATGGAAATGGGATCTGAGATCGAGACAAACCAAGAGAGGCAGCATGGGTTAGGGAGTAGAGGAGACCAACATCACATTTCTGCACGACTGATGACGTGACGAAGTTCCGTTAATACAAAGGACGAATTTCCCCAAGAGAGACACCTTGTCAGTCCCTTTCACCCTCACTCACAGTTCACTGCACATCTGTGGAAACTTTTCTTCCACGAGTACGTTCTTGTAAGACGACCGTAGTCAACGTTATCAGGGGGTCATGAAATGCACTTCGTTTTGTGTTTCTCCTCCCCAAGTACTTTTCATGGGTCACATGCCAGATTAATGAAGGAAAGGGAGACAGAGAGAGGGGGAAGGGGAGAGAGAGACAGAGAGAGAACACGAATACGAATATCTTTATTGAGGGTAGACTGGATAGACTGAAAGCTTTTTTTTTTTACACCATGCCCTTAACACACACACACACACACACACACACACACACACACACACACTATCAAATGAGCAAATGATGATGATGATGATGATGATGATGATGAGAGAGAGAGAGAGAGAGAGAGAGAGTCCAGATTGAATCAGGGTCCAGATTGAATACTGACATCAACGACAAACCACTGACATTATTTTCACACAAAAGATAATGATTGTGATGATCAACACACCGAGTAGCTGATGGTGTAAAAGATTATCACAAGAGAAAGAAGACAATGAGAAAGTAAATGGAGGCGATGAAGGTGGAAAAGTTGAGAGAGATGACGATGAAGTTGGAACGGGAAAAGATTACATCCAGCGCGCCAAATTGGAGACGCCATAGAAACAAAAGAAGAGAAGAAAATACAAGAGGAAATTCTTTGAGAAAAGAAAGAAAAAAGTCACAAAGAAAAGTGTCGTCAAATTTCTAACCATTTAAGGAGACCTGATTTCAAATGGCAAGCGAATCCGTGTGTCTACAAAAGGGAGGAAGGAGAGGGAGTCGTTCTCTTTGTTTTGTCACGAGTTATTACTCCCAGTCGATTGGTTGGTTCAAAATGAAAGGGCGTAAGGGAGAGAAAGAGGTCAAGACGCAATCTGTCTCCATATACCCAACAGCACGGGAAACGTTTATCATCGGGAATAACTATTTGTGAAGGCTGTGTGTGTGTGTGTGGCTCTGTGTGTGTGTGTGTGTGTGTGTGTGTGTGTGTGTGTGTGTTGTAACTGAACATTGGCACGTGAGTGTCTACACATTTCTACATGTAATCGTAACTGTAACTTACGTAGAAAACAAGTGATGCAGTTCACGATAAATGTCAGTCTTCATGAACATTTTCTTTGTTTCCTGAAAGAAAAAAGAAGGAATGTATGCATAAAACATTCATACACCATATAGCACAGATGTGTACATGCCGTACATGCGCATAGACACACAGATACAGACAGACACACACATAAAAAAAACTCACGCGCCCCCATGTGCAGGCATAATAATTATCACATACCCTGTTGGCCTCAAAATCAGGACTGCTGTACCTACATCCTGCTTTGCAGTTGTGAGTGTAATACAGAGACAAAAATAATCTAGGTAAGCTTTAGTCAGTTGTCATTACTGTTAAAACTAATTAAGTAAACGCGACTGAAATCTTATTAATAGCCAACTTAAGGTCTTGCGTGCGCGCGTGCGCGCACACACACACACACACACACACACACACACACACACACACACACACACACACACACACACACACACACACACACACACACACACACACACACACACACACACACACACACACACACTCACTCACTCACTCATACACACACACACACATACACACACACACACACACACACACACACACACACACACACACACACACACACACAAGTGGTCGTGATCACCGTTTCATCTCTCTATTTCCTGTCTTTCTCATTGCAGTCTTAGTTGAGTCTTGTGTAAAGTCAGAAAAGGTCATTGGAATTGTAATAGCAACCAATTTTACTTTTCTATGTTCAATTCAACTGTTTAGAATTGCCTGCCAGAGTCTAGAAAGGGAAGATTACTTTTCAACTTGACAGTTCATTTTCTGATTTTCTTTTAAAAAAAAATCAATGTCATCCTGGCACACATTTGCACTAGTAAGAAAGACTCCATCTTTTGATATTACTTTTTCCTACTTTTTTTTTGTCAGTCATGTAACAATGCCCCATAAATGATGCTGCATAAGCCTAACAATGAGCAATCATGAAAAGACCCATTTGTGACAGTTTCGACACTGCAGGCAAAATCAAATTACCTAGTAGTCTAAGCACACAACTGTCTCTAAGGCAAAACAAAAACAAACAAAAAAATACGTCCCACACTGAATCGTTAGCGAGTCGTCATAAGTCCAAAGCTTGATACATCACTTATTTCGTAGTGGTCAGACCTGCAAATAACAGGTTTGTGGTCGGGTGGGTGGGTGGCGGTTATATCATAGCGTCCACTGGCCTCTTCTGAGAACGAACATTATACCCAAAGACCTTTTCAGCCGTGGAAGATCGACGTTGGCAGCGCATTCGTCTTCCCTGCTTCACTTGTACGTCAACATGGCGGACGTATTACGTTTCCCGGTGAGGTGAGCTCGAAGTCTTCACCATCTATTCTCATCTAACGGAGATTTTTTTTTTTCAAAGCCCATTAATTGAATCTTGTTCACCAAAAACCCTCAGAGGATCTTCTGGTTGGCTGATTTCATTCGAATTAAGCTCCAGAAGCAAGATTTTATCAGGGAGTTTTTTTTGGGGGGCAATCAGGAGGGAGTCTTTCCAGCAGACAGCCGGGATCTCTCGCAAGTGCACAGCAGGCAGACCTCTCAGCTCTGTAGAGTGGGCCTTGTGTGGCCCAGTGGAAGACACTCGCCTTGGACACAAGAAAATCCCAGGTCAGTAAAGCGACTGGTGCACTGGTATCTTTTTCCTCTGTTTCTCCCTCTCACCTGAACGTTGAGTGCATTGTAATCGGAGTCATGGCAACAAGACAATGTTGCTCCTTGTGAAATTTTACTACATCTGCTCTGATGCTTTGACAAGAAAAGCACTCAGAAAGGAAAAAAAAAAACAGAAAAGACAGCACTATGAATGTCAAAGAAGCTTGTGTTAGCAAGAACGCCATGCAATACAACTAACTTTTCAATACATGAAAGAGCTAACAAAGCTTTCTCACCGATTCAAAGATTATATTTGCTGTTTGGTTCGAAGTCAAAGAAAGAAACCCATCAAATAACAAGATGACAACGTCACTGTGGTCAAGAAAAGTTTAGAAAGCTTATACAAGATGCGTTAAATGATTAATACGTTAGGGGTGAATAAAAATGAGTCTATTTGGCAATGCTGAAGACAGACCAGCTACTGTTGTTAAAATACAGTGTCAACGTTAGTTTTCTGTGTCGTTTTTTAAAGACAGAGAGCATAATTCAGAAACAGGGATGGCGGGAGGAGGCGGGGGGGAGGAGGAGGTATGGAGTAAGAGTGAAAAACGTAGAAGGAAGGAGGAGGAGGGTGGGGGGGGGTAGGAAGTGGGGAAAACATCATCCTTCCTCCACCTTTCTGCACGTGTATCCCATTATATACACAGGACCCACTTTGCCATGAGGGACTCATCAGTGCCTTTCACCCCACCGACAATTCACTGCACATTGTTTGAGACTTTTTGTGCACGATTTCGTCCTCGCGAGACTCCCGTAGTCAACGTCAGCAGGGCGCCACCAAATGCACTTTAGCTTTGTGCGTCTCTTTCCTACACTCCCAACTGTTAACACAGGTTAGCTTTGTGCGTCTCCTCCCTATACTCCCCCAACTGTTAACACAGGTTAGCTTTGTGCGTCTCCTCCCTATACTCCCAACTGTTAACACAGGTTAGCTTTGTGCGTCTCCTCCCTATACTCCCAACTGTTAACACAGGTTAGCTTTGTGCGTCTCTTTCCTACACTCCCAACTGTTAACACAGGTTAGCTTTGTGCGTCTCCTCCCTATACTCCCAACTGTGTTACACAGGTTAGCTTTGTGCGTCTCCTCCCTATACTCCCAACTGTTAACACAGTTAGCTTTGTGCGTCTCCTCCCTATACTCCCAACTGTTAACACAGGTTAGCTTTGTGCGTCTCCTCCCTATACTCCCAACTGTTAACACAGGTTAGCTTTGTGCGTCTCCTCCCTATACTCCCAACTGTTAACACAGGTTAGCTTTGTGCGTCTCCTCCCTATACTCCCAACTGTTAACACAGGTTAGCTTGTGTGCGTCTCCTCCCTATACTCCCAACTGTTAACACAGGTTAGCTTTGTGCGTCTCCTCCCTATACTCCCAACTGTTAACACAGGTTAGCTTTGTGCGTCTCCTCCCTATACTCCCAACTGTTAACACAGGTTAGCTTTGTGCGTCTCCTCCCTATACTCCCAACTGTTAACACAGGTTAGCTTTGTGCGTCTCCTCCCTATACTCCCAACTGTTAACACAGGTTAGCTTTGTGCGTCTCCTTCCTATACTCCCAACTGTTAACACAGGTTAGCTTTGTGCGTCTCCTCCCTATACTCCCCCAACTGTTAACACAGGTTAGCTTTGTGCGTCTCCTCCCTATACTCCCAACTGTTAACACAGGTTAGCTTTGTGCGTCTCCTCCCTATACTCCCAACTGTTAACACAGGTTAGCTTTGTGCGTCTCCTCCCTATACTCCCAACTGTTAACACAGGTTAGCTTTGTGCGTCTCCTCCCTATACTCCCAACTGTTAACACAGGTTAGCTTTGTGCGTCTCCTCCCTATACTCCCAACTGTTAACACAGGTTAGCTTTGTGCGTCTCCTCCTCCCCCTCACATATACTCCCACTGTTAACACAGGTTAGCTTTGTGCGTCTCCTCCCTATACTCCCAACTGTTAACACAGGTTAGCTTTGTGCGTCTCCTCCCTATACTCCCAACTGTTAACACAGGTTAGCTTTGTGCGTCTCCTCCCTATACTCCCAACTGTTAACACAGGTTAGCTTTGTGCGTCTCCTCCCTATACTCCCAACTGTTAACACAGGTTAGCTTTGTGCGTCTCCTCCCTATACTCCCAACTGTTAACACAGGTTAGCTTTGTGCGTCTCCTCCCTATACTCCCAACTGTTAACACAGGTTAGCTTTGTGCGTCTCCTCCCTATACTCCCAACTGTTAACACAGGTTAGCTTTGTGCGTCTCCTCCCTATACTCCCAACTGTTAAACACAGGTTAGCTTTGTGCGTCTCCTCCCTATACTCCCAACTGTTAACACAGGTTAGCTTTGTGTGCGTCTCCTCCCTATACTCCCAACTGTTAACACAGGTTAGCTTTGTGCGTCTCTCTCCTCCCTACTCCCAACTGTTAACACAGGTTAGCTTTGTGCGTCTCCTCCCTATACTCCCAACTGTTAACACAGGTTAGCTTTGTGCGTCTCCTCCCTATACTCCCAACTGTTAACACAGGTTAGCTTTGTGCGTCTCCTCCCTATACTCCCAACTGTTAACACAGGTTAGCTTTGTGCGTCTCCTCCCTATACTCCCAACTGTTAACACAGGTTAGCTTTGTGCGTCTCCTCCCTATACTCCCAACTGTTAACACAGGTTAGCTTTGTGCGTCTCCTCCCTATACTCCCAACTGTTAACACAGGTTAGCTTTGTGCGTCTCCTCCCTATACTCCCAACTGTTAACACAGGTTAGCTTTGTGCGTCTCCTCCCTATACTCCCAACTGTTAACACAGGTTAGCTTTGTGCGTCTCCTCCCTATACTCCCAACTGTTAACACAGGTTAGCTTTGTGCGTCTCCTCCCTATACTCCCAACTGTTAACACAGGTTAGCTTTGTGCGTCTCCTCCCTATACTCCCAACTGTTAACACAGGTTAGCTTTGTGCGTCTCTCCCTCCCTATACTCCCAACTGTTAACACAGGGTTAGCTTTGTGCGTCCTCCCTATACTCCCAACTGTTAACACAGGTTAGCTTTGTGCGTCTCCTCCCTATACTCCCAACTGTTAACACAGGTTAGCTTTGTGCGTCTCCTCCCTATACTCCCAACTGTTAACACAGGTTAGCTTTGTGCGTCTCCTCCCTATACTCCCAACTGTTAACACAGGTTAGCTTTGCGCGTCTCCTCCCTATACTCCCAACTGTTAACACAGGTTAGCTTTGTGCGTCTCCTCCCTATACTCCCAACTGTTAACACAGGTTAGCTTTGTGCGTCTCCTCCCTATACTCCCAACTGTTAACACAGGTTAGCTTTGTGCGTCTCCTCCCTATACTCCCAACTGTTAACACAGGTTAGCTTTGTGCGTCTCCTCCCTATACTCCCACTGTTAACACAGGTTAGCTTTGTGCGTCTCCTCCCTATACTCCCAACTGTTAACACAGGTTAGCTTGTGCGTCTCCTCCCTATACTCCCAACTGTTAACACAGGTTAGCTTTGTGCGTCTCCTCCCTATACTCCTCCCAACTGTTAACACAGGTTAGCTTTGTGCGTCTCCTCCCTATACTCCCAACTGTTAACACAGGTTAGCTTTGTGCGTCTCCTCCCTATACTCCCAACTGTTAACACAGGTTAGCTTTGTGCGTCTCCTCCCTATACTCCCAACTGTTAACACAGGTTAGCTTTGTGCGTCTCCTCCCTATACTCCCAAACTGTTAACACAGGTTAGCTTTGTGCGTCTCCTCCCTATACTCCCAACTGTTAACACAGGTTAGCTTTGTGCGTCTCCTCCCTATACTCCCAACTGTTAACACAGGTTAGCTTTGTGCGTCTCCTCCCTATACTACTCCCAACTGTTAACACAGGTTAGCTTTGTGCGTCTCCTCCCTATACTCCCAACTGTTAACACAGGTTAGCTTTGCGCGTCTCCTCCCTATACTCCCAACTGTTAACACAGGTTAGCTTTGTGCGTCTCCTCCCTATACTCCCAACTGTTAACACAGGTTAGCTTTGTGCGTCTCCTCCCTATACTCCCAACTGTTAACACAGGTTAGCTTTGCGCGCGTCTCCTCCCTATACTCCCAACTGTTAACACAGGTTAGCTTTGTGCGTCTCCTCCCTATACTCCCAACTGTTAACACAGGTTAGCTTTGTGCGTCTCCTCCCTATACTCCCAACTGTTAACACAGGTTAGCTTTGTGCGTCTCCTCCCTATACTCCCAACTGTTAACACAGGTTAGCTTTGTGCGTCTCCTCCCTATACTCCCAACTGTTAACACAGGTTAGCTTTGTGCGTCTCCTCCCTATACTCCCAACTGTTAACACAGGTTAGCTTTGTGCGTCTCCTCCCTATACTCCCAACTGTTAACACAGGGTTAGCTTTGTGCGTCTCCTTCCTATACTCCCAACTGTTAACACAGGTTAGCTTTGTGCGTCTCCTCCCTATACTCCCAACTGTTAACACAGGTTAGCTTTGTGCGTCTCCTTCCTATACTCCCAACTGTTAACACAGGTTAGCTTTGTGCGTCTCCTTCCTATACTCCCACTGTTAACACAGGTTAGCTTTGTGCGTCTCCTCCCTATACTCCCAACTGTTAACACAGGTTAGCTTTGTGCGTCTCCTCCCTATACTCCCAACTGTTAACACAGGTTAGCTTTGTGCGTCTCCTCCCTATACTCCCAACTGTTAACACAGGTTAGCTTTGTGCGTCTCCTCCCTATACTCCCAACTGTTAACACAGGTTAGCTTTGTGCGTCTCCTCCCTATACTCCCAACTGTTAACACAGGTTAGCTTTGTGCGTCTCCTCCCTATACTCCCAACTGTTAACACAGGTTAGCTTTGTGCGTCTCCTCCCTATACTCCCAACTGTTAACACAGGTTAGCTTTGTGCGTCTCCTTCCTATATACCCCAACTGTTAACACAGGTTAGCTTGTGCGTCTCCTCCCTATACTCCCAACTGTTAACACAGGTTAGCTTTGTGCGTCTCCTCCCTATACTCCCAACTGTTAACACAGGTTAGCTTTGTGCGTCTCCTCCCTATACTCCCAACTGTTAACACAGGTTAGCTTTGTGCGTCTCCTTCCTATACTCCCAACTGTTAACACAGGTTAGCTTTGTGCGTCTCCTCCCTATACTCCCAACTGTTAACACAGGTTAGCTTTGTGCGTCTCCCTCCCTATACTCCCAACTGTTAACACAGGTTAGCTTTGTGCGTCTCCTCCCTATACTCCCAACTGTTAACACAGGTTAGCTTTGTGCGTCTCCTCCCTATACTCCCAACTGTTAACACAGGTTAGCTTTGTGCGTCTCCTCCCTATACTCCCAACTGTTAACACAGGTTAGCTTTGTGCGTCTCCTCCCTATACTCCCAACTGTTAACACAGGTTAGCTTTGTGCGTCTCCTCCTATACTCCCAACTGTTAACACAGGTTAGCTTTGTGCGTCTCCTCCCTATACTCCCAACTGTTAACACAGGTTAGCTTTGTGCGTCTCCTCCCTATACTCCCAACTGTTAACACAGGTTAGCTTTGTGCGTCTCCTCCCTATACTCCCAACTGTTAACACAGGTTAGCTTTGTGCGTCTCCTCCCTATACTCCCAACTGTTAACACAGGTTAGCTTTGTGCGTCTCCTCCCTATACTCCCAACTGTTAACACAGGTTAGCTTTGTGCGTCTCCTCCCTATACTCCCAACTGTTAACACAGGTTAGCTTTGTGCGTCTCCTCCCTATACTCCCAACTGTAAACACAGGTGGAGGGCTAGATTAAGGGAGTAAAGGAAATACGTAGGGGAGAGAGAGAGAGAGAGAGAGAGAGAGAGAGGAGAGAGAGAGAGAGCAAAGTTATAGTCTGGTTTGAATGCTTAATCAACGAGGTAAAAGAATATAATCATTTTCACGCGAATTGGGATTATAACGATGATAAAGACGACCTAAAAAAAAATGACGGTCAAGATGAACAGGAAGAAAAATACACATGAAAAAAAGGGAGATAAAAAAGATGAAAATCGAAAAAATAACAAATAAAGATGGTGATACAAGACAAGAGATGACAAAAGAAGAGAAAAGAGGCAAAGAGAAAGGACAAGAGACGTTCAGCAAAGAAGGGAGAAGAAAGAAAACAAACAGAAGACAAACTGAAGTCCGGACTAATTTTGCCTTTCCCGCCATTTAAGGAGGCCCGATTTCAAACAGCATGGCGAATCCGTGCGCCTATTAAGGGGATGGGGGGGGGGGCGAGGGGGGAAAAGGGGGGGGGGGGGGGCTGCTCTTTTGGTTTTTGTTATGGGCTTTCAACCCACAATCGATCGGCAAGGCACAAACCCCAGTGTGGAAAGGAGACTGAGAGGTCGAGAGGAGATCTTTCTCCACAAACCCAGCAGCAGTAAATCTTAAGTAAATGTTAGCGAACCGCATCAGAGAAACGTGGACAAATGAGTCACAAGACAAAACAAAACGCGTTTCGACCTCTTAGGTCTTCTTCAGGTAAGACACAAACGAATATCTTCAGCTTGACAGTTCATTTTCTGATACATACATACATATAAACAGTTCATTTCTGATACATACATACATACATGTATGTATGTATGTATGTGTGCGTGCGTGCGTGCGTGTATCTGTCTGTCTGTCTGTCTGTCTCACCTGAAGAAGACCTAAGAGGTTGAAACGCGTTGTGTTTTGTCTTGTGACTCGTTTGTCCACGATTCTCTGGGCGGTTCGCTAACATTTATTTAGATTTCCGCCTGCAGTCGTCTCACTTTGCAACTAGACCAACAGCAGTAGGAAACCTTATCATCTTGCAATCTTGATTCGT
>JADBJO010003956.1:152500-162500 GCA_016801955.1 Conus betulinus | reverse complement strand
CAGACACCGCACTGCTGCCCAATCACTTCGGTGGTCGGTGGTGCCTGTTCCGTTCCACCATACGCAGGCTCCGCCTACAAAGCCCCCCACCCCATCCTTCTGTAGACAATGATTGCTTAGTCGCAAAGTCTGCGCCACCACGGCCGTCCAGCCCCTGCATGAACTCACCAAAGGCGTAGACGTGGAGAGAGAATTGAAAATGAGGTCACCGTGTGACAGCAGGACACGAAGGGCCACAGAATTTGAGAATTTTTTTGAATGTTGATTGGTGATGATGATGATGACAGTGATTATTCCATGGATTCCCATTCCGGCCTGAGATTGCATAACAGGGGCTGAACTCTACGCTTACTGTCATTATGTATGCCCGCGTCAACCAGGCCCGAGAGATGTAGACACCTGCAGTATTGGTCAGGAACTTTGAGTAACACCCACAGAGACGCATCCGTTATGTGGATGAAACTCGACTGTGTGGTTACAGTCTTCCCCGGTTCACTCCATACCAAACTCAACTCTGGGTAGGAGCCGATCATAGCCCGTATAGTCCGATTGATATAAACGAATGGTTCTGATGGAATCGAACCTACGACCTCCCTGCTGCCGAAAATTCACAACACTGGTGCAATAAATCTTTTTGAACAGTGCACGATTATGTAATATTCACAGGCTCGTTAATCCGCTGCTGCTAAAACGTGACCTAAGCCGTTGACCCTAGAGACCAGGCCCAAAAGTACGCGACTGAAGATAAGGGACTGCTGCATAGGCTGAAGGTCAAATGTATGCCAGAATGTTGTCTCATGACAAAATTTCCTTTCAGTCCACGCCAAACTTCCCTGAAGTACCACGCAGAACTTTCCTACTACACACCACGCAAACCTCTTTACCACACCATGCCAAATTTCCTCACGTCATATCGTGCCGAGCTTCCCTGCTTTACTATGCTGATTTTTCTCTTACATATCATGCCGCATTTCTCTGTCGCAGTATGCACAACTAACCTAACATACTATGCTGACTGTCCCTCTTACATCATGTCGAACTCCTCTACCACATCTGCCAAACTTCCCTTCCAAACCATGCCAAACTTCCCTTCCCATACCATGCTAAAACTTCCCTTCCAAACCATGCCGAACTTCCCTTCCAATACCATGCTAAAGCTTCCCTTCCAAACCATGCCAAACTTCTATTTCTAACCATGCCAACCTCCCTCTCATTCGAAGCCTAACTTCCCCACCACGCCATACCAGATATTCTGCACAAAATCATGCCAGACTTCTGTTCCTAACCGAGACAGACTTTAGCACCAAGCCTGACTGTTCTACCCTACCTTACCTGCCATGCAGTGACAGACCTCTGAGAATAGGTAAATATGTGCAGTGACTCTTTCTATGACTGTTTGTCAGATAGACTCACACTGACAGCATCATTTCACTTAACTGCTCGCGGAAGTGACGGGGTCAGACCCACTTTGTGAAGGACGAGGATGACTTCGTTTCGCGATGGTGTGGTGTAACTGGCCAAAGGCCACCCTACAACAAAAAGAGAGAATGTGGGGAGAAAGTGTCATCAAGGAATAAGAACCTTAGAATGCGTCACGAATGATCAACGGAAAAGGAAAACATTAAGCCTGTGCTTGAGGATTAAAAAAAAAGAGATGCAAAAGAGATCAGATGTATCAACAGTCTGACTGTTCAGGTATACTATGTAAGATACCAAATATTGTCAGCTATACCAGCTTTAACAACGGCTGGGGATCAACTTTACAGTGTTAGTTTCAGACGCTGGAAGACTTAACAGGTACTACAACTTATTTCATTTTCCAGCAAAACAGTTACATGTAGTGATGCCCCCTGGCTCGTTTTCATTGTTGCCATGACAAATGGAAAGTTTAATTCCCCCGCTAAGTCAATCCAAGCCATTCATAATTCAAGGCTTGATGCCAGCGCTTTGTAAATGTCTGCGGTGACATCACACATTCCCACGAAGGATGCGTCATCAGTAGTGTTAATGAGGATCGGACACACCCTCAACGCCCGTGAGACCGTCAATAATACAGGATGTACGACTGGTGGCTCGCTGAACAAACGTGTGACCAAGAACACCGGCCATTTTCGTCATTGACAGACGTGAGACGGTGGTCCACCCTCCCTCACCACAATATGTTCATCAACCACAGACACAACCCTTCTACTACTACTGCCACCACCACCACCACCACCATCATCATTTCCCATAACTTTTTTTTCACTACCATCGCTGTCACCCCTCCCCCTTTCTCCTTCTCCTGTCCCGTCACCCTGCCCCATTACAACAACATCACCATTGACGATTTCTTCCTCCTCCTTCTCTTCCTCCTCCGCTGTTGCTATATCCCATTCCTGACCAGGCCTCCTCCGTCCATTCCATTAGCCACCCACTCCACCATTGCCTACTCCTCTTCCATCCATTCCCTTAGCCACCCACTCCACCATTGCCTACTCCTCTTCCGTCCATTCCATTAGCCACCCACTCCACCATTGCCTACTCCTCTTCTCACCTATTCTGCCCATGTGTGGTGCCAAACAGCATCCAGAGACAGCACGAGACTGGGTAGGCTGTGACCTGACTCGTTGTAATAGGCTGAAAAAACATGATGTTAAATGGAATCCGGATGAATCTTCCATGCTTCCATCGTCTTATCCTTCCATGATCTGAAACAGGTAACCATTAATCGCTTGGTGGACCAATATGGTTTTCAACTCGTTAAAAAGGGTCCGATGCGACGAATGTTTCATGCTCACGAACAGGAGCTCCGCAGCCATATGCATTTTACTATTTAACTGACCCCCCCCCCCCCCCCCCCGCCCGCCCCTCCCTCCAAATACACTCAACGGATTTTACCGAGTTGATGTTGTTTGTATTTCGGTGAAAATGAGACCATATCATCACTGAAAGCATTCTGGATAAAGTAAACAAGATGAAGATGAAGACATAGCCTTCCAAAGAACGTACGACATGTGAAAAATAACGTTGTACTTCAGGTAACTCACTCTTGTTGTAAGTCTGGTGACATGCCAAAATTGTTTGGGCTGCTTTTACTGTATTAGTTTAACACTGGATCCTCGCAAATTTGGTGTAGTAAGATTAACATTTTTTCAACAACCTAAAAAAAAAAAATATATACACACACACACACACACACACACACACACACACACACACACACACACACAAGACAGAACGGCGCGATATGTGTTCATATACCTCCTCATACCCAGTGGCCCACCCATCTACAATGCTGATTGAGGTGTCTCTCTGTGAGGCCCTTTTCTAACACATGCCTGACCCCCACCCCCGCCCCCTCCTCCCCTCCCCACATTGCACTTACGTCATGGATAATAAAATCCATATCATCGCTGTCCCTGGTCGAACATTCTAGCGTCTTCCCGGTCACGTAAGACCCCTAATCTTTGACATCGCAGTGAAGTCGCAGCTAGGTAAAGCCTCCTGTTACAAGCAACATTGCCACGGCAGTGCCTGGTTGATCTCCCTTGATTCCTCTCTCTGACGGATTATCTCCCCTTTCGTTCCCCCGAGATCCCTCGATGGGCAAAGCTCGGCCACCGACAGGCTCCTCTTCTGCTTTCCATGAGCTGCTGAATAGCTCAGTTGGTAGAGCGCCTGACTCGCAATCTTGGTGATCCTGGGGTTGCGGGATCGAGCCTCCGCCGGGGCGTTTCGGTACAGGGGATTTTTTTCCCTCGGAGTTAACATTGGTTCTGACTCCTTTTCCCATACAATCCTTCGAATGAGACTATAAACCGAGGTTCCGTGTGTGAACGCACGCATAACATCTTGCACACACGTAAAATCCCATCACCAACATTCGAAAGAGTAGGCCAGTTTGGCCGTTGGTATGGATGACACGTTGCACATAGCATGCACCCTGGGTGAGAAATGGAAAGAATGAAGGAAGTAAGGAAAATGAGTGATCGATATTGAACGATACTGACTGGATGACACGGGAAACGACTGAATGAAGCGCCAGCTGGCAGCTCTTCAGTCGGCACTACCCAGGTAGCCAGCCCGCTGTGTAAACGAGTGTTGATTGTAAAGCGCTTAGAGCTTGGCGTCTAGCCGATAATAGGCGCTATATAAGTATTCGTTATCATCATCATCATGACATTCTGAAGTTATGCAGTGCGTCCGTTGAAAAAGAGGGAGAAGGTTTTTATGTAAATAACTTTTCTCCTCTTTCATAAGAATATGTCTCCATTATTGCGGAGGGTGCTGAGCTCTCTCTCTCTCTCTCTCTCTCTCTCTCTCTCTCTCTCTCTCTCTCTCTCTCTCTCTCTCTCTCTCTCTCTCTCTCTCTCTCTCTCTTCACACAGGGGGTGATCACAAGCGAACCACTGCACATTGTCTATGGAATCAAGAAATGTGAGCCTCAAATAATCGTGTTATGGAAGTGCAGGCACACTGGACTCGCCTCGTCTTTCAGTGTCAGTTATCATCGGAGTCCATGTGTGTGTGTGTGTGTGTGCGTGCGTGCGTGCGTGCATGCGTGAGTGTGTGTGTGTGTGTGTGTGTGTGTGTGTGTGTGTGTGTGTGTGTGTGTGTGTGTGTGTGTGTGTGTGTGTGTGAAGAGTTCTCTATCGGTGGAATCGCTTACTATACAAATTTTATAATTGTAACATTGTAAAAACGTATGACCGTGGGGCGGAAGTCTACGAGCGGAAGTCTGCAGGGCGACAATTTATAGGGCGGAAGTCTACACGGCGGAAGTCTAGAGGGCGACAGTCTACATGGCGGAAGTCCACGGGGCGGAAGTCTACAGAGTGGAAGTGTATAGGGCGAAAGTCCACGGAGCGGAAGTCTACAGGGCGGAAGTGTACAGGGCGAAAGTCCACAGAGCGGAAGTCTACAGAGCGGAAGTGTATGGGGCGAAAGTCCACGGAGCGGAAGTCTACAGGGCGGAAGTGTATGGGGTGAAAGTCCACGGAGCGGAAGTCTACAGGGCGGAAGAGTATGGGGCGAAAGTCCACGGAGCGGAAGTCTACAGGGCGGAAGTGTATGGGGCGAAAGTCTACGGAGCGGAAAGTCTACAGGGCGGAAACGTATGGGGTGAAAGTCCACGGGGCGGAAGTCCACGACCCGACGGAGGGTACGACAGAGAGGAAGACCACTCGATGGCACGAGTCATTCAATACCTGACTAACGGCAGTGGCCAGCGTGAATGCCTTTGTATTGTATTCGCGCCATAATTGTTGGGTTTGGTTTTTTGTTTGTTGTTTATTCATTTTTGGTGCTTTTTTTTAGGGGGGGGGGGCGGGGGTTGTTTATTTTCTGTTTCTGTTTCCATTTTCTTTGTTTTTTTTTTTTTTTTTTTTTTTTTTTTTTTTTTTTTGGGGGGGGGGGGGGGGGGGGGGGGGGGGGGGGGGGGGGGGGGGGGGGGGGGGGGGGGGGGGGGGGGGGGGGGGGGGGGGGGGGGGGGGGGGGGGGGGGTCTTTTTCCGGCACTACCACCACTGGGGGCAAGCAATAGCTCTGCCCTTCAGGAAAAAAAAAAAAGCAGACGAAGATACCGGCTTCCTTATTGGTCATGGCGTTATTGCTGACCCCATCTATGGATTTTTGTATCCGTGCTGTCTTGGTAGTCTTACATCAATCATTACCAACGCTGACAGCCCAGCGTGTTAGGTCATCTTGCGTGCCAGCGGCAGTGACATACGGACAGTAGTGTGGACCTGTATATCTGGCTTGAGTGAGGGACAACAGGTCTGGCAATAGTGGAGGTAACAGATGGGTTGTTTTTGTAGACTGGGCGTGGAGATGGGCAGGCGGCGCTTCGCATCGTAGAGACAAAGGGAGTTTTACTAAACGAGATAAAAGTGCGTTTGTTTCAGGAGTGGAATTTTTTTTTTTTTTTTTTCAAATCTACCTTTGTTTAAGGGTGGTGTTTGTTTAAAAAAAAAAAAAAAACACTTGCCCCTCCCCTCCCTCCCCCCCCCACCCCCCCCGCAAAGGGGAGGGGGCAAGTGGGTGGTTTTTGTATTTGTTTTTTTTTGTCTTTACTCATTCATATCTTTTTTACCATTTTTGGCATGCGATTTTCATTTGGTACCTGATGTAAAGCCGTGGAAAGGATACCAAAATGCTTATTTGAAAATTATTACGAAATTATCTCAACTATTCTCCCTTTCCGACACCCTTTATTCCTCTTTATTCCCATCTTTTCCCAACGATTACCACCCCGTTTTCCTTCGCTCTCCCTCTTTCCTTTTCCTGTGTCTTCCCACCCTTTTCCCTCCCACCTACCTTACCTCTTTTATTTTTTTTCTATCCAACACCCCTCCCCCACCACCCCCACACCTGACTCTACTCCTGCTCTCACTCTTCCTCCCTCTCTCCCCTTCAACCTTCGCTGTCTACTGCGTCATTTTCTTCCATTTGCACTCCCCGTCTTCTTTCTCTGCCCCCCCCCCCCCCCCCCCCCCCCCCCTACCCCCTTCTCCTGTGTCTTCCCCTTCTACCCCTCTCTCTCTCTCTCTCCCCCCCTCTCCTCTCTCTCTCTCTCTCTCTCTCTCCTCTCTCTCTCCTCTCTCGCTCTCTCTCTCTCTCGCTCTCTCTCTCTCTCTCATTCTCTCCACTTCTTTACCCCCCTATCCTCTATTCCTGTTGTCCGGGTTCTCTTCATCCCCATCTTCTCTGCCCCGTTCATTTTCTGTCCAAACTTCTTCCTCTCACTCCTCTTTTTTTTTTTTTTTCCCCTCTTCCACTCCATCCTCTTTCCTCAGTCATATTTGCTCTCCTTTTTGTTTCTCCTGTTTTTTCCCTCCTCTTTTCCCTTTCGAAATCATTCTTCCCTTTTCTCTTCCATTTGAGAATGCCCCGCCCCGACCCCCTTGCCCTTTCCCTCTTTATTTTCTCTTCCTACACTCGGTACGTCAGTTCTTCCTCTTCTTCTTCCTCCTCTTCTTCTCTTCTCTCTTTCTTCCTTCTCCCTTCCATTCCTCCTCCTCCTCCTCCCCGCCTCCTCCTTTCCTCCTTTTGTTTCCTCCTTCCCTCCTCCCTTCTCCTCTTCTTTTCTTCTTCTCTCCTCCTTCACCAGCTTTCGTCTTCTTCTTTTTCTTCCTTCTCTTATCTTTTCTCTTCTTCTCTCTCTTTCTTCTCTTCTTCTTTCTTCTTCTTCTTCCTCCTTCTTCTTCCTCCTTCTCCTCCTCTCCTCCTCCTCCTCCTCCTTAACGTCTTTCTTCTCTTCTTCTTCTTTCTTTTCTTCCTTCTTTCTCCTCTTCCTCCTCCTTCTCCTCTCCTCCGCCTTCTTCTTCCTCTTTCCCGTTCTTCTTTCTTCGTCTTCTTCTTCTTCTCTCTTCCTCTTTCTCTTCTTTTCTCTTCCTCTTCTTCTCCTTTTTCTTCCTTTCTCTGGGAGGCCTCTTCTCTTCTTTCTTCCTTGCTTTCCTCCTTTCTTCTTCTTTCTCTTTTCTTTCTTCTTCTTCTGTTCTTCTTTCTCTTCTTCTTCTTCTCCTCCTCCTCCTCCTCTCTCCTCCTCCTCCTCTCCTTTCTTCCCTTCTTCTTCCTTTATTCTCCTTCTTCTTCCTTCTTCTCTCGGTGTGTGCTTCTTCTTTCTTGTTCGGCGGTTTCTCATTCCTGTTTCCTCTTCTCCTCCTCAGTTCTGCTTCTTCTTTCCTCCTTCCTTCTCTCCTTCTTGTTCTCCCTCCTTCTTCTTGTTCTTCTTGACTTCTCCTTCTCCCCTCCTTCCCCCTCCTCCTCCTCCCCTCCTCCTACTCCTCCTTCCTCGTCTTCTTCTCTCTTCTTCTTCTCTTTCTCTCTTCTTCTCCTCCTCCTCCTCCTTCATCTCCTCCCCCCACATCTTCAGTTCCTCCTCTTTTCTTCGTTCCCATTTCATCCTCGATTCCTTTCCAGAAATGCACACGCTCTTCCGAGCACACATCAACCTAATCTCTGGACATGCCTTAGTGTGTGCGTGTATGCGCAAGCACAGTGTGTGTATCTGTGCATGTGTGTGTGTGTGTGGTGTGTGTGTGTGTGTGTGTGTGTGTGTGTGTGTTGTGGGTGTGTGTGTGGGCACCGATAAAAAAACTCTGCGCAGCAATTAAAGTCAGTTCCATCAATACGATCTCAGCTCTCCTGAAACTCCTCTCTCTCTCAAGCTCTCGTCTCTCTCTCGTATCTGTTAATCATCTTCTCTCTCTCTCTCTCTCTCTCTGTTTGAACTTGACGTTCCAACAATAGTTTTATTATTGTTTCAGCTTGTGATATAGAGTTTCATTATTTGTATGAAATAAATTGCATGCTTTTAAAAATGTTGCTTGAGCTTGTGTGTTATTGTATGACGTATCAGTTTTCTTTCTTGTTTATGAAGGCAGGATGTAAAACAAAAGCTGGAAAGCTTATTCTTTAACCCTCAGTAAGATAATTTTGACTTGACTTAATTTGATTCTCTCTCTCTCTCTCTCTCTCTCTCTCTCTCTCCAACACTCACACTCTCAATACTCTCCTCTCACACACACACACACACACACACACACACACACACACACACACACACACACACACCACACACACACACACACACACACACACCCACACACACACACACACACACAAACACACGCACATGCACGCACACACACACACACACACACACACACACACACACACACACACACACACACACACACACACATGCGTGAGCTGAACGCATGCAGAGAGAGAGAGAGAGAGGAGAGAGAGAGAGAGAGAGAGAGAGATTTTAACATCTTCCCCTTCAACCACTTCTCACTCCACTCCCCTCCACTCATCCACCCATCCACCCCCCCCCCCCCCCCCCCCCAAACATCCCCCTTGCTTCCCCGATCCCGACCCTACTCCCGTCCTCTTCAGCTTGCCTCGGACACGCAATGTAGATCGGTCAAGTCACGAGAGACCAAACTGTCTGCCGGAACATAAAGGGACAGCACTCCCATGGCGGGCTTTTTCACCTTTTCCTTTTTCTTTTTGGAGACCACCAGGCTACAAGCGGAAACGAAGTTTGAGCGAAGGAGGCAACGGAGAGAGAGAAGGTGTCACTTCGGTCAAAGAGGGAAGAGGGGAGAGAGAACGAAGAGCGGATGTGATTCTGTCGAAAGAAAGAGAAGAAGAAGGAGGAGGAGGGGGAGGAGGAGGAGGAGGAAGAAGAAGAAGAAGAGGAAGAAGAAGATGGAAAAAAAGAAGAAGGAGAAGAAGAGGAGGAACAAGAAGACGAACAAGAAGAAGAACAAAGAAGAACAGACGACAAGAAGAACAAAGAACAAGAAGAAAGAAGAAACATGAGGAGGTGTTGGGAAGAAGAAGGAGGAAGAGGAGGAAGGGGAGGGGAGGAGGAGAACAAGAACAAGATCAAGATCAAGAAGATGAACAATAAAAATATCATCAACAACAACAACAACAACAGCAACAACAACAAGGAGGAGCCAGTTGACGTGATAGTGGTAAGTGTCGCGGATTGTAGGCTGTAAGGTCGTGGGTTTGATTCCCGCCAGAGCCATTTATTTTTTGGGGGGGGGGGGGGGGGGGTTCGGATCATCAAAGATGTAGAAGGTGAATAATCGGCGCTGAACGGGTCCTACCCAGAGTTCAGTTTGCTACGGGTTCATATGAGAAGACTGGAACCGCACAGAGGAGCTTCAACCACTCAGTGGATGTGTCTCTGCTCCAATTTCATTAACAACATCGCAGGTGCTTGTTTCTCTCGGACCTGGTTGACGCCGGGATATATTGTAAAAGTAAGCGTAGAGTACAGCCCTGTCATGCAGTCTCTAGCCAGAATGGAACCCTAGAGTATCATTGTCATTATCTTCATCGTCGTTGATCATCGTACAGAAGGTCTCAAATTCTACGGCTCATCTTGCCCTGCTCTTAATGGGACCTCAGTTTTCATTCTTCTCTCTTTGTCCTTCCCTTGGTAGTGAGTTGGTGTGTCCATGTCGTTGGTGTCGACAAGCTCATGGAGACTGTCGCTG
>JADBJO010003956.1:117500-130000 GCA_016801955.1 Conus betulinus | reverse complement strand
TTCACAGTTATGCCCCTTGCTATAATCACCGGTTGGATTCACAGCCTTACTCGCAGTCATCCACAAACAACGTCCTGGAAGTTCAAACACGGGTAGGCCTATTTTCACTGACAAAACTAAAGAACATAGTGGGCTGGATTCGTGCGCAGACAGGTGATATACGTATACCCTAACTGGTTTTTTTTTCGGCTGTTCATCTTTCCCCAGAAAGGAAGAAGCAGTCATGAAATACGTACAGAACGCAGCATACTCGTTTGTTGAAGAAGGAAAACATTCAAACGAAAATGCAACCCATAAGACAAAACCCTGGCCGCGTCAGCAGCCGGCACCATCAGCTTTCTCTCTTCTCACCACACTACGTCTTAGCACCACAGCATACAGCGTGTTGTCCATACAGACGCAGGGCCAGACCCGACCTCCAGACTTCCCGCTGGATGGAGTCTTACCGGGTCCACGCAACCTGAACACCGCTCTCTTACAGCACAGTCTCCTGCACCTCAGCATGTTCAGCACGGTGGCCCTGAACGCTCCTCCCTTCGCAAAGAACACCAAGAAGTTGATGGAGGCGCTGATGGTGTCCAGGAGGTTTGAAGGACCGCACGTACATGAGGAAGACGTAGTGCTGGGGCTTCAGCACGTTGAAGTCTGGAATCGCCTTCTTCAGAACGGGCAGCAGGGCCAGGGGCAGGGCCCAGGACGAAGAAGAGCAAGGAGTACACGATCACCGTCACGCACTTGCCTTTCTCCAGGCAGAAGAACTGTCGGCGAGAGGTGACCTTCTCTGTGCTGGCCACGGAGCTGGAGATGGTGGAGACAGAATCCCGTGGGCTGGTTTCCTGGCCGGTCGCCCTTCACGGCACCGTGGTTCTCTGAACAGATGCTGGCGCGAACTGTGGCGGAATACCTGGAAAGTGCAGATTACTGAATATGAGCACATCACCGTTTTTTACTTTTCGAGCTGAAATCACACGAGGATTAGACCTGAGACTCTTTGTTTGAAGATAGAAAAGAATGCCAAATTAACATTGACTACGATAAATGCTTAAAATGAGCAGGGGGGGCGGGTGCGAGCTTGTTTTTGCCCTGAAAAATGTCATGCTTTTAATCAACGCAAATGTCAGCGGTTTATGATTACGCTGTCAAACATAAACCTCTCCAAACAGCAATGAAACTCTTTGTATTTGTCTGATTTTATTCGAGTTTAAAAGGCTGTGCCAGTCTTGAATTAAAGTTACTCTGAGTTAGGTTTTCTTATGGGAACAAGAGTTACCCTACTTGTTTATTGTTTATTGTTCCCTGCCTCATTTCATGTTCAATTTCGTTTTAATTAAATCGAGGTTATTTGTATTTGCTTCTGTCCGTTTTGGGTTTGTCTTTTGATCTCCCTTGCATCCTTGGGTGGATCCTCAGGCGTAGGTTCCAAGATTGTCCCCTACATTCTATACTGTTTGCATAATGTCTTTAGTTTTTCAGCAACTTTTTTTCTTCCCCACATTTTTGTTTTGTTTATTTACTACCCTTTGCTGGCTGCTTTGGGGGTGCTGTTGGATTCTTTTTTTTGAACCCTTGGTAGTGAGAACACCACAGTATTATGGACTGTGCCTCTATTTGACGCCAGGAGCATGCGTATAACCAGTCGAATATATATATAATAAATAAATTAATTAGAAGAAGTGTATGTAAACGATAATCATGATAATATTGATAAACGATAATCATGATAATATTGATAGTAGTAATTACAATAAACAAATATGAATAAAATGAAAGCTATTGTAATTCTACAAAAAATATTAAATGAATATAACAAATAAATGGTTTCACTGGGTGACGAAGGAGATAGTAGTAGTTAAGCGTGAGTAGTTTTTTTCTCAACACTCTAACAGATATATCATTTTTTTGTTTGTTCTATTTTAAATGTGATTTATGTTTGTTTTTTTTTAAAAGACACAAGAAGTTTCACGTTATGTTCATGTATCTTTACAGACACACACACCCCCCAAAAAAAAAATTCATTATTGTGATGACAACGTGACTGACTGCCTACTGCTTGTTTGTTACCCCACTATTAAATTGTTTGTATTTGTCTGACTTTACTCAAGTTCAAAGGTTGTGCAATCTTTGAATTAAAGTTACTCTGAGTGAGGTTTTCTTATGGGAGCAAGAGTTACACCACTTGTTTATTGTCTCTATGACCAGGCTCCAGCGAAGGGTGGCCGTTCTCTACCTTCGACTGGGCTACAGTGAAAGGGGGGCAGTTATCTCCCTGATACTGTCCCACAGGCTACAGTAATGTGTGAATGACTCGGAGACAGATCAATGAACCCGCTTCTGGATAAACAATGTAATCTAAAATTTAAAATTGTTTGTCATGAGTCGGCCGAATGTTCTCGAGCATTTAGGCAAATTAAGGGTAGTTTTGCCGTTTTTGAGAGCAAGTCCTTGGGTTCTTCAAGTGTGCGAAATTCAGGCATCACCAGGGGGGGGAATACCCCGAGTAGTTTTACAGAAGGAGAGAGAGTACTGGGAAGTGTTTCGCATGTCCGAAGGATAGCAACAAGGGCATGCCGACCTGCCGGTCCTGGATAAAGAGACAGTGTCCACTTGGGTACTGGCTATTAACTGGGCTGAAAGGAAGGCAATCGTCGTGTCAGGTGACCGTCACGGGTAGGCGACCGTCAGCCTGCAGGCAGAGTACCGCGACCCTTCAGTCGTTCTTCTTCTGAGGAATGAATGGAAGGCTTCGGCCTATTGAGGGGTTGCACCTTGTTGTCTATAGGGTGTAGTCACCACTTGAAGCATCAGTCCTGACTGGTAGAGAAGTCCAGGCTGTTAGTATAATGGGTAGCTTTGGGGAATGGAACATGAGTTGAGTAGGAGGTTATGCATTAACCACTTGGTACCCAAGTCCTTGTTGGTGCTAACAGCGGTGGTGTGTGTGTGTATGTGTAGGTGACTAGTGATTCCATTGGTGGAACAAAAAAACTCAGGGATTATTGGTACAAATCGTGTGATATGTGTGAGCCAGTGATTCCATTGGTTGAACCAGTTTAAACTCGGGTTCTCTCTTTCTTTGAGAATGGATATAAGGTGCCTGGAAAACCAGGAAGTGTGTGACTCACTTAAGGGAAAAGTGAACTCGCCCGTCTTGCTGAGGGCTCAAGAAAATACAGCGTGAAGCAGAGGTTTGCTGTCACCTCGTTGTCTCCTGGATGGGACGTAAGACAGTGGAGGTTGCTGTAGCCTCGGAGCCGACGACGAGAAGAATTGTCTCCCGTGTGGGGACGGTCGACAGCAAGACGTGTTAGCCTGTTGGAGCCTAGACAGGGAGCTGCCAGACAACGGTGGGGTGTTTGCAACCAGAGAAGACCTGTGGGAGAGGCCCGACAGGAGCCTTTCCGTGGAGAGGGCGAAGTGCAGTGCAGTGGAGTCCGGGAGACTCGGTCTGAGGGTTTGCAACGCGAGCTACGTTGCCAGTGTCCCCAACTGGGATTTGGCCAATCGGGAGGGACGCAACAGTGTGGCAGCTTCTGCTCGTGGTCGCACACTGTGATGAGAGAAAACTGACAGTCAATCAACGAATGCTGGCAAGTTATGGACGTTTCATTGTTCTTAAGTTTATAAAATGTGCAAATGTAATAGTGAAATATTGTCTTTCCTGGTTAAGTAAGAATCACTGAAGAAAGGGGGATGCGATTTATGAGATTGTCTGTATGGTGTTTACATTGTTGTATGATACAGATAATTGTGTTGTGTAGTGACGGGTGGGGGCTCGGAGTCAAGTTAAATAAAAGTTGATTATTTTCTGTGGAATGTTATTGGTTTTCCGTCACTTTTGTGCGGGCCCGATGTGAGTGACAGAGTGCATGTGCCTATGCGAGAGTGCATTTTGGTTGTGAAAGCGTAAATGCTTCTGTCTATACCCCCCTGCATCCCTGCATATGATAATTATATTTTAATAACGGGGGGAGCGTCGTCGGGAGACCCGTCACAATGTTCCATCAGCTCTACCCTCTTGTGCATGATGAAAAACAGACAACTGAGAAAAATCCGGGACATCCGTTAAAGGCATCCTAGGACCGGCAGTCTTGGACAATGTAAAAAAAAAAAAAAAAAAAAAAAAACATTATTTGCCTTAATTATCATGATCACGCAAATTGCACGAATTAGTTACTTATGAGAAAGTTAATACAAAAAAAAAACCCAGGAGAGGCACATTACGATGAATGCTCAGTCGGTCAATGACAAACATCTAACTATTCTCAAAAGTTGTAAACAGGGAACATTGTTTTCAAACTTGCAATTCATAAGCAAAATTTGGAACAGGTGCTGCTATGCTTGACCGAAAGAAGATATAGGTAACGAACATTCACTTGCCTGTAGTGCATTGTGTGTTAAAATAAGCGCTGTTTTTTTGTGTGTTTATTAGTGTTTTGGCTCGGCCCCCTAAAACCATGTGATCGCACATATCCACAGAGCCTCCCTGGCGCAGAACCTGAACCAGCTGCGGTTCCTTACATCATACAATATTACCACTGCGCAGTCCATCTTCAGCAACTGACTTTGCGGTGGTGTGTGTGTATGTGTAGGTGACTAGTGATTCCATTGGTGGAACAAAAATAACTCAGGGATTTATTGGTACAAATCGTGTGATATGTGTGAGCCAGTGATTCCATTGGTTGAACCAGTTAAACTCGGGTTCTCTCTTTCTTTGAGAATGGATATAAGGTGCCTGGAAAACCAGGAAGTGTGTGACTCACTTAAGGGAAAGTGAACTCGCCCGTCTTGCTGAGGGCTCAAGAAAATACAGCGTGAAGCAGAGGTTTGCTGTCACCTCGTTGTCTCCTGGGTGGGACGTAAGACAGTGGAGGTTGCTGTAGCCTCGGAGCCGACGACGAGAAGAAATTGTCTCCCGTGTGGGGACGGTCGACAGCAAGACGTGTTAGCCTGTTGGAGCCTAGACAGGGAGCTGCCAGACAACGGTGGGGTGTTTGCAACCAGAGAAGACCTGTGGGAGAGGCCGACAGGAGCCCTTTCCGTGGAGAGAGGGCGAAGTGCAGTGGAGTCCGGGAGACTCGGTCTGAGGGTGCAACGCGAGCTACGTTGCCAGTGTCCCCCAACTGGGATTTGGCCAATCGGGAGGACGCAACAGTGTGGCAGCTTCTGCTCGTGGTCGCACACTGTGATGAGAGAAAGAAACTGACAGTCAACCAACGAATGCTGGCAAGTTATGGACGTTTCATTTGTTCTTAAGTTTATAAATGTGCAAATGTAATAGTGAAATATTGTCTTTCCTGGTTAAGTAAGAATCACTGAAGAACAGGGGATGCGATTTATGAGATTGTCTGTATGGTGTTTACATTGTTGTATGATACAGATAATTGTGTGTTGTGTAGTGACGGGTGGGGGCTCGGAGTCAAGTTAAATAAAAGTTGATTATTTTCTGTGGAATGTTATTGGTTTTCCGTCACTTTTGTGCGGGCCCGATGTGAGTGACAGAGTGCATGTGCCTATGCGATGCGCAGCGCATTTGGTTGTGAAAGCGTAAATGCTTCTGTCTATACCCCCCTGCATCCCTGCATATGATAATTATATTTTAATAACGAGGGGGAGCGTCGGAGACCCGTCACAATGTTCCATCAGCTCTACCCTCTTGTGCATGATGAAAACAGACAACTGAGAAAATCCGGGACATCCGTTAAAGGCATCCTAGGACCGGCAGTCTTGGGACAATGTAAAAAAAAAAAAAAAAAAAAAAAAAAATTATTTGCCTTAATATCATGATCACGCAAATTGCACGAATTAGTTACTTATGAGAAAGTTAATACAAAAAAAAAAAAAAACCAGGAGAGGCACATTACGATGAATGCTCAGTCGGTCAATGACAAATCTAATTCTCAAAAGTTGTAAACAGGGAACATTGTTTTCAAACTTGCAATTCATAAGCAAAATTTGGAACAGGTGCTGCTATGCTTGACCGAAAGAAAGAAGATATAGGTAACGAACATTCACTTGCCTGTAGTGCATTGTGTATTAAATAAGCGCTTTTTTTTGTGTGTTTATTAGTGTTTTGGCTCGGCCCCCTAAAACCATGTGATCCGACATATCCACAGAGCCTCCCTGGCGCAGAACCTGAACCAGCTGCGGTTTCCTTACATCATACAATATTACCACTGCGCAGTCCATCTTCAGCAACTGACTTTGACGAATTGAAACAACCACAGCACGCTCCATCACGGTGGCTCTGCTAAATACAACATGAATCGAATTGAAACCTACCAGTCTATTGTCGAGGAACACTCAACAGACACATGAGATCTTGAGGCAGATACCGGTCATCCCATACTGAATCCACCCAGGGAACGTCATCATTTGTTTACCTGTGCAAGGAGACCATGAGGGACACGTGGCCACCACCATGGCCAGCAGGGGGCAGTACTGGAACAGGCAGCTGCCCACGATGGCCAGGTCATCCAGGAGGGTCCGGTGCCGCAGATACAGGGCGCTGTAGGTCAGGTAGCACACGGGGCGAGAGATGCCCTCCACCCGCCCACACTTCACCTGCCTCTTCAGCAGCATGTGGCAGTTGAGAGCCAGCACCAGCAGGCAGCACAGACCCACCAGCAGCCGAGGACGTCGGAGCGGAGAGGTTCTAGTTCTACGAGCCTTGAAGAGAGAGGCGAAGGAGAAGTAGCGGTCCAGGCTCATGAAGGACGTGGTCATGATCACCACCTGGTCAAGAGGACAAGAGCACTTTTGGGGAAACCAGTGTAATGGAAGTGACATGGCAGAGAGGTGTGGGCAGTTTGTACATCAGTACGGACAATGGTACCTCGGTATGGACAATGCTACCTCAGGTATGGACAATGCTACCGCAGTACGGACAATGCTACCTCAGTATGGACAATGCTACCTCTACGACAACGCTACCTCAGTATGGACAATGCTACCATTCTACCTCAGTATGGACCATTCTACCTCAGTATGGACAACGCTACCTCAGTATGGACCATTCTACCTCAGTATGGACCATTCTACCTCAGTATGGACAATGCTACCTCAGTATGGACAATGCTACCTCAGTATGGACCATTCTACCTCAGTACGGACAACCCTACCTCAGTATGGACCATTCTACATCAGTATGGACAATGCTACCTCAGTATGGACCATGCTACCTCAGTATGGACAAACGCTACCTCAGTATGGACAATGCTACCTCAGTACGGACAATGCTACCTCAGTATGGACCACTCTACCTCAGTATGGACAACGCTACCTCAGTATGGACAACGCTATCTCAGTATGGACCATTCTACCTCAGTACGAACAATGTTACCTCAGTATGGACAATGCTACCTCAGTACGGACAATGCTACCTCAGTATGGACCATTCTACCTCAGTACGAACAATGTTACCTCAGTATGGACCATTCTACCCAAGTACGGACAATGCTACCTCAGTACGGACAATGCTACCTCAGTGCGGGCAATGCTACCATTCTACCTCAGAATGGACTATTCTACCTCAGTATGGACCATTCTACCGCAGTATGGACAATGCTACCTCAGTAAGGACAATGCTACCGCAGTATGGACAATGCTACCTCAGTACGGACAATGCTATCTCAGTATGGACAATGCTACCTCAGTACGGACAATGCTACCTCAGTAAGGACAATGCTACCGCAGTATGGACAATGCTACCGCAGTATGGACAATGCTACTTCAGTATGGACAATGCTACCCCAGTACGGACAATGCTACCTGGACAATGCTACCTCAGTACGGACAGTGCTACCTCAGTACGAAAAATACTACCTCAGAATGGACAATGGATAATGTTACCTCAGTATGGACAATGCTACCTCAGTATGTACAATGGGACAATGCACCTCAGTATGGACAATGCTACCTCAGTATGGACAATGCCACCTCAGTATGGACAATATGCAAGAGTTTAGTAAATCGACATGGTGGCAAAAAATCTATACATACATATATTAGGATTCATAATGTCAGAGAAATAAGAAAAGCAACAGCAGAACACTTAAACAATGAATATATCAATATAGATGATCAACACACCCGCACGTGTGCATGCACGTCCCGAATAAGTTTGTAAATAAACATCTACCCAGACCGACCCAGATGCAAGATGAAGGGAGATTTTTCAAACTATTTTACTCATACCTGATCTTAAGAGGAGGCCTTACTATAACCACATCAACAGATCGTGCAATGGGTACTAGTGAGACAGACAGACAGATAGACTGACAGACAGACAGACTGACGACTGACTGACAGACAGACAGACAGACAGACAGAACCAGACAGACCGGACAGACAACGTTTCACTGAACCCTACTCTACAAATAATCCACGACGAAATATGAAAATAAACATTGGAAACAGCACGCACACCAGCATACTTCAAATTGAACAAGTCAAGAAACAAACAGATAGACAGACACAAAAAAGCTACCTGTCTGGCACTGAAGAGGAGGAAGTGCATGAAGTCACAGAGCCACAGGTAGTGACCAGCCACCGACTGCACCAACGTCACGCGCCGAGCCACTTCCAGGGCCACGATGGCGCAGACGACGAAGATGAGGAAGGCGATGTCGAAGCAGCACAGACATATCATGTACGTGTTGGTCACACTTCTTCCCAACCTTCGGAACGCCTTGAGAGCGAGCACGTTGGTAACGAACCCAACGACGGTAAAGATGACGACGAGGAGGACGATTGCCTTAGAGAAGCGTCTATACGTCTTCCTGCTGACCAGCCCTTGACTGACGATGCGTCGACGGTAGGGCTTTAGCTTCTTGTTCAGCTGGCGGTTATTGGTCCATATGACGCTCTGGCGGAACAGCTCATCGATTTCGCCGTCCTCCAGCACGTCTCCCGGGAAGGGAGAGGAGAAGAGTGACGTCAGATCCGGGCCGTTGTTGTCGTCACTGGTTTGGGTGTCATTGTCGTCATCATGATGATGATGATGATGATGAAGGGCCGTCAAGGTCGAGTTGTGTCGCTTGGAGACGTCCAATGGCTCTGTCTCGTTGCGGAGGTGTCTTCGTGCATGTCTGCTCCAAGGGCAGAGAATAGATGGTTGTAGGTCGCTTAGGGTTGTGATTCTGTTTTGGTGGTGTTCTGGATCTTGTGCGGACCCTGAACTGTACAGTTAAGAAAACATTTTTGATGCGATTTTATGTCTGTTATTTTCAAATGCCAAAGAATTTCATCTTAATCCAACTTAATGTTTGTTCATCTCATACGACAAAGAATACCTTATCAGTGGAGCTTAATGTGTGCATACATGCACATGCACACATGCGCACATGCACGCGAACACACACCTCCGCACACACATATGCACGCACAATGCACACACACACACACACACATGCACACATGCATACGTACAGTAGAAGTCTCTGACCAAAACTGATGTGAATTAGTATTAAGGTGCATGTTTATATTATTTGATTTGTGCTAGTCAGTATTTGACGTCTCGAGGCTTTGTGGGGTTTTTTTCTATGTGCATGACTTTTATGACTTTTATTTTTTTACCGTTTGCTCTTTCTTGAAATGTAAAGCGCTGCTGAGCATTTTTATGGAATATGCGCTATAGAAATAGTCATTATCAATGTCTGTTCATCTCACATGGCAAAGAATAATTCTTAACGCAGCTTACTGTCGATTGATCTCAAATGGCAAAGGATGCATTCTTTACGCAACTACATATTTGTTGATCTCAAATGGCAAAGAATACCTTCTTATTGCAACGTAATGTCTGTTCATCTCAAATGGCAAAGAATACCTCCTCAATGCGACTTAATGTCTGTTGATCTCAAATGGCCCAGAACACTTAATGCAACTTAATGTCTGTTGATTTCAAACGGCAAAGAATACCTCCCTCATTGCAGGTTAGTGTTGGTGGTGGTGGTGGTGGTGGTGGTGGTTGCGGTGGTGGTTTTTATCTCAAATGCAAAGACTGTCTTCTCAATGCAAGTTATTGTCCGTTGATCTCAAATGGCAAAGAATACCTTCTCAGTTCTAAGTGTTAGTTTTTTGAAGTGTCAACAGCTCAGAATACTTTCTTAATTCTTTCTTCGTGTCCGCTTATCTGCAACGATACTTTCAGTATGCAGCTTCGTGTGTGTTTATCTCCAATGACAAAAGAATTGATATCTTTCTAGTGCAACTTAGTGTGTCTTTGTCTCTAATGGCACTGTTCATGTTTCTGTTAGAGAAAAAAAAAAAAAGCTACCAGATAATCTGTTGGGAGTTTAATAAAGGGGAGGGAATGAAGAGGAGGGTGGGAGAAGAGGTGTTAAGATCGTGTATATGTCTGCGTGCGCCCATCCGGTCATGAGTGTGGGGGAGCCCTGCATGTTTGAGTGGTAGGTATACGAGTGTATTAATACATTCGTTCGTGTCACGTGTGCTTTTCTGTGTGTATCTGACATATGTAACCCACACAATGTGAGTTTATTCGTAGTTCATTCGATACGAGATAACGTGTCTTTTTTTTTTCGGGGAGAGAAGGAGGTGGAGGTCATGGGGGGATGCGGGGGGGGGGGGGGGGGGGAGGGGGGGGGGGGGGGGGGGGGGGGGGGGGGGGTGGTGGTATATCTTCGAATGGTCAGTGACAAAAAAATTTCATCTGAAACACATTTCACTTGGAAACAAACAATATCAAATGAAGGCCGAAAATTTTGTTTCCTTTGAATTTTTTTTTCCTCCATCTAAGTATTTCAGTTTTCAGTACAATCAAGTCCCTTTTAAACAACCGTCAAGTTTCTTTTTGCTTTCAAATAAAATGCAGAAAGCGGAACCAGCGAATGCAGGAGATATCACAAACTTCATACACAAAGCCCACTGTAACCTCGCCCACCCACCCACCCACTACCCCTCCCTCTCTCTCTCTCTCTCTCTCTCTCTCTCTCTCTCTCTAAGACATATTAAAAGGGGCAAAGAGCAAAGTATCTGCATATTTCTCCGACCTTTTGTACCAGTTGTTAAAAAAAGGTTTCAAAAAATCAGCCTTCAGAAACAGTGCTCTTTTGTTTTCCGACAGACGACACTGAATCCCTTCCCCTCCCCACACCATCTTGCCCTCCTTCCTTTCCTCTAATCTTCTCGACAACCCAAGCTCTATCCCAGTAAGTTTATCCAGGCAGAGATGTAGAGCAGACAGGATCAGTACCATCGCCTTTCGTTTGTTGGAGTCCCATTGCTCACACTGAAAGAATTCCCCACTTCTTGTTGATGTGTGTCCGCTTTGTGTCCACCTCCTGTTCACAGATCGGCTGTCTGTCCACCACAGTTCACAGTCGATAGTATCAGCATCAAACTGTCACATCTGAAGCGCGCACGCGGTGGTTCGTTCACGGGCAACGCCTACATTCAGGCAATAGGCTGCCGTTATTGAACAGTGGGCGACAACAATTTGCCATAACTGGATACCTTCGAGGGCAGTCCAGCCAACTGAGCAGTTCTCTCGCGTGGAAGAGGGTAGTTACTTTTCCTGAGCGAACGAGACTCCGATAAAGGCGAATAGTGTGGAAAGCAAGGCGAGATACCGCTCCTCGCCTCTCTACATCCTTGATCCCGGCCACTTAATCACCCACACAATGCGTCACTTCTGTCCTACCTGCCGTGGCTTTCCGACGCAATCCCTGTCTCGCGGCAGTTGTCGTTCCTGCTGCATCACTCACACGGACTTCCGGTCGCGCTTTGGACTCCCCCTGAGAGTGACAGGCCTTGAATGACGTTAGCGCCAGAAAGATCATCAGGTGACACATGGTGAGGGCGGTGGTGGGGAGGGAGGGGAGTTCAGGTGATGAAGAGTCACTGTGACCCCCCAGCTTCTAGAGCAGTCAGTCGCTCTTCAGCTTCTGCAAAGCAAACAAGTTCTCAACTTTGTCATCTATATTCGTTCATTTTTCTGTTCAAGCGTTTGTTTATTTATGTATTTTTACATCAAATACCCTGTCTTATCATTCTGAGGCCACCTTTTTGTAAAGATAGTGTGTGTGTGTGTGTGTGCGTGTGTGTGTGTGTGTGTGTGTGTGTGTGCGTGTGTGTGTGTGTGCGCGCGCGCGCGTGCGCGCGACTTACTATATATTCATACCATCGTCGCGTGTTACAGCAGACCATTTGTTCTGCACTCTTATTCGCAGTACTCGGATATAATGCACACAGAATTCCATACACAGAACCTTCAGTGACAACAATAGATGACTTAGTCGCTCGCTGAACCCCACGGCACAAGCACCGTTCTTCTCAACAATGGGGATCATGACCAAGTCTCTCGAAAAACATCTCCATTGGGCCTACCAACGACAAAAAAACCTTCATACGAACTCACCCACGGACTCTGAATCGGGAAGACATTGAAAACTGAGGTCACTGAGACAGCCGAATAGGTATGGAAGGTTACAGTCAAGAAAACGAGAGAGAGAGAGAGAGAGAGAGAGAGAGAGAGAGAGAGA
>JADBJO010003956.1:75000-110000 GCA_016801955.1 Conus betulinus | reverse complement strand
GTGCCGCTGAGTGAGCCATCTGACGCATTGTGTGCGAAGGTGTAAATGCATGCATGCATGCGAGTAAGTGTACATTTTTATACTAACTTAAAATGTTCACGCATTCACGTACTTGCGTTCAGTGCGCTCACTGATGTTTAATACTACGCAAACCCCATCTGGAACTCGGCTTTTGCGCTGGAGATATGTGTGTTTGTGGTTGTGTGGTTGTGTTTTTTGTTTGTTTGTTTTTTTTGTTTAATTCAAAAGGATTTCAAGGATGACACGAAGTGAAAAAACAAACAAATCTATACACCACCACCACCACCACCACCACTTTTAATCCAAATTCAGCTTCAAAGAGACAATGCGGAGAGATCTAACAGGGCAAAAAATCGATCGAGTTCGATCCGACATGAGAGTTCCAAAGGTTCCACAGGTTTTAATCGGCAGACGACTTGCTGCTGCACGGCGTGTTTGTTCAGCTTGTTGGCACTTTGGCGTACCTTCACCACGTGTTGCTCAAACAGCACAGAGAGAGAGAGAGAGAGAGAGAGAGAGAGAGAGAGTCAGACAGACAGAGTCTGAGACAGAGAGAAGGGGCGAGGAGGGACAGCAGCCTGAAAAGGGGAATTAGCACAAGGGCAGAAAGACGAGGAGGAAAATACAGAAGAGAGAGGGAAGGATGCAGGGGAGCGGGGCTGGAGGGAGCGAAAGTGCCACGGGAACAGCAGGAAAGGAAGGGCAGGGATGGCAAGAGGGGCAAATGGGAGGTGGGGGGTGGGGGATGGCGGAACAACGAGCGGAAGAAGTGAGAAAGTAGAATAGGAAGGTCGTGTGCGTGTGTGTGTGTGTGTGTGTGTGTGTGCACGTGTGTGTGTGTGTGTGTGTGTGTGCGCGCACGTGTGTGTGTGTGTGTGTGTGTGTGTGTGTGTGTGCACGTGTGTGGGTGTGTGTGTGTGTTGGACAGGGTGGGCAAATCAACTGAACCTGTGTCTCCTCTTCCTCACTCCTCCATCCTCGCCATCACTGCCTCCCCTCTTCGTTCTTCTTATGACTTTATTATATCACCGATTGCTTGTTAGGACTGACCCACTTGTTACTGCCGCTGTAATGATGACGATTTGGATTGGTAGTAGCAGCAGCAGCAGTAGTAATAGTTGCTGTTGTAGGTTGAAGTCTTTGCCGTTGTTCCTGTTCTTTGGTATTGTCGTTCTCCATGAAACTTCTTTCCCCCTTGCTGTGACATTTTCAGTGCCACTTCAGTGGCATGCACTCATGCTGCTGATTCCGGCTTTCTGTCCTATGCCAGAGCCGGGCCCATTCCAACACTGCGCTGCTGCTGAATCATTTCGGTGGAGTTCCGTGATGCCTGTTCTGATCCAACATATACACAAGACGTAACCTTCCGAGCTCCCTGTTGATGACAAATTTTATTGCTCAGTCACAAAGGCAGCAGGGTGAGCTCTCCCTCCGCAGGGATTTTCCCCTCAATAAATCCATCGCCAAATTCAGCTCAGGCATTTAGCAGAATCTTCGCTCCAAAGTCATTGACGTCATCACAGTTTCAACAGCTACTGAAGTACTACTGCTCTTACTTTTGCTACTTGCATTTGTTTCTTCACATATCAGGATACTGAAGAACTCCTGCTCTTACCATTCTGCTGCTAATACAACTTTTGTTTCTTCACATATCAGGATACTGAAGAACTCATGCTCTTACCATCCTGCTGCTAATACAAATTTGTTTTTCTTCACATATCAGGATACTGAAGAACTACCGCTCTTACCATTCTGCTGCTAATACAACTTTTGTTTCTTCACATATCAGGATACTGAAGAACTCCTGCTCTTACCATCCTGCTGCTAATACAAATTTGTTTCTTCATGGATCAGGATACTGAAGAACTCCTGCTCTTACCATCCTGCTGCTAATACAACTTTTGTTTCTTCATGGATCAGGATACTGAAGAACTCCTGCTCTTACCATCCTGCTGCTAATACAACTTTTTTGTTTCTTCATAGATCAGGATTCTGAAGTACTACTGCTCTTAGTATTTGCTGATGCTACAACTTTTTTTCTTCTTTTTTTAATCTGATTCTATTTTTTTCTGCTTACATTTCATCATCATAAAAATTGTCTCTGAAAATTCAGATGGTACTCGAGATGGTGATCATCTTTTTCCTTTTCAGTAAAGATTTCAAGTAGTAATATGTAATCACATGAAAATATCCTGTCCTTTTAACAATTCTTCTCACCCTCAGAGAATGTAATTTTACCTCAATAGGCACTGGTATGTGATCCATCCTTTCAAACAATTCATATTCTGTTGCTTTGTAAAAAAAAAAAAAAAAAAAATCTTACCTTTATTGGAGCAAAGATGTCTAGAAGTAGCCAAATATGTGATTCGAAGCCTGTCAGTAAAAAATTCAGTTGCTGATATTTTTGTAAATCCGAACAAAGATTTTTCAAGTAGAGCCATGGGCATCTCATATATTCAGCCAATAATGAATTATACCGCTGAACTTATGTCTAAGTGTAATGTAGATTTAACATCAATTTGGCGTTCCCCACAGTTCCAATGATGCCTCCTTGGGAACACTTGTGTGGAAATTTTGATTATGAGTATACAGTCTCAAAGAAAAAAAGAAAATGAAAACATTCTAGTGAACGATGCGAAAGAACACAACGAAAACTCCTAATCACCTTATAATCTATACTGATGGTTCAGTTATGGACACAGCTGATAGCACTTCTGGTTTCGTTATTCCAAGTCTGAATATACAAAAATATTTTCATCTCGGAAAGGGATTTTTAATATTCACTGCAGAACTGTATGCTATACTGATGGCTTTATTTTGTGTGCATAGTACTCCAATATCCTTTTATAGTGTGCTGTTATATGTTGATTCCAAGTCTGTTTTGCAATCACTGCAAACTTGGGATTGTAAGGCCAGAAAAGATTTACTATATGAAATAAGGTACATGATACACTGTATTATGTCTCAGGGTATATTCGTAGACTTCTGTTGGATTCCTTCACATTGTGGTCTCAGAGGGAATGAAATAGCAGATAATCTAGCTAAACTTGGTGCACAAAACTGTTCAGAATGTGTGCTGAATTTGCCATTACATCCTTCCAAGTGTGAAATACTATTCAACCTGGAACACTACGTTTACAAAACTTTTTCTGTGAAAAATGCAATACACTGCCTAGCTGCTCCGCCATCTGGCTAAAGATTATCACAAAATTAAGGCTGAACATATGGAAGACCAAATTTCTCTGAAATTGTGTGTGTCTGTGGAAAATTTCATCTCTGTGCATCACTTCTATTAGATTGTCCAGTTTTACCTGAAATGTACAAGGCGAAAGGTATCAATCTTGACAAATATGAAAATGAGAGTCAAGTTCTGTCTGACTCATGCATAATTGAGATTGCTGCCACTTTAGCCAGTTCTGAGCTAACTAGATTATTATGAGGGTCCTTCACTGATATGTTGTTTTCTTTTTCATAAGTGTATGCAGATGTATGTGTTGAAATGATTTAAGTGGTGTTGGGGTTTTTTTTGTTTTTTTTTTTTCTTCCCGTCTAATATCATCTGCCGGATGAAAAGACGTAAAATGAAACCACCAACCAACATAAAAAAAACCACAATGTGCATTTTTTAATGTTCTTTTCCAATGGCACAGAGAAAGAAAGTCTCTCAAACAGAGAGACAGACAGACAGAGAGAGAGACTGAGAAACACAGAAATGATGTGATACAGAGACAGACCCACAAATGTAGATAGATATGCATGGAGAAATGGAAAAAGGATGAACCTTACGTAACACCGAAGTGAAGAAAATCTTTAAGCGTTTTATAATTTCAAAGATCACACTGGAAAACATACTGCCAACACAGTGACCAGGTGTGTATTGGTCACAAAGTAATTTAGAGAAATGTAGCTCAACCTTTTTTGGGAAATCATCCACCGATGTGAATATACCTGAACTTCCAAGAAGGTTTTTTCCCCCCTCCACATTCTTTCATCCATCGACTGTGCCAGGAATGTTGGAAACCATCCCCAACTCTGAGTGCCCTCCATTGTCACTCAATAACCAGTGACAACATGTAACACAGGTACACTGAAACTGGGCTCCAAGACAGGGTAACATTTTATCTAGATCACTTAAAGTTAGCAGGAGACTCAAACATTCTACGTTTTCCACACCGTGACAGTCTCGTTTTGCTCATTTGCTGGAGAGGAAGATATTGATTTTTGTCAGTTCCCCCCTTACCCATTCCACCCTCCCTTCTCCTCCCATGGTAGCAGGCTCAGATTTCTGATCACAAAAGATTCAATGAAGGCTGGCTGCAGTGGTGTATGAAAAAAAGTGGCCGTCTTTGAACCAGGATCAAAACCAAACGAGAATGAATGGCATAAGGCTTAATGTGACTTACTGTGCTCATTTCAAAACCGCCACTAAACATGATACAGCAATGGATTTTTGAACATTGATTTCACCATGATCCATACATTAGTTTGTAATTAATTCATACATTTTTAGTCAGATCAGATGCAATTTTTATTCTTTTTTCGGTGCTGGTCCCAGCATGATAAACTCATCCCTGATGCTGGCAGTCCACGAAAGTTTGGTTTTTACTTTTGCAAACAGTATTTTACAGGCAGTTACCAGTTAATTCGATCATTGCTTCAAAATGCAAAAAACTGACAACATACAAATCATCTCTGCAGACACACTCTTTTGTACTGGAAGCAAAAATCCTTTTATTCACTCAGGATTAAACCAGTCTTCCATCACATACTGACAACAGCCTAACCAGCCACTTTGACAGTCCATGATTCCCCATAGTGCATTCCAGTGAACACACACACACACACACACACACACACACACACACACACACACACACACACATGTGCACATACATGCATATATACACACATTCACATACTGATATACAGTCTTCCGTTGTCAACACGACAACAGTCCGTCAAGTAGGCTACACAATGCAATTGTTATTTTTTCCTGGGATCACTTGCAGCAAGTGGCGGCGTGGCACCACCTTGGGACTGGAGCTGGATCTCCTGGAAGCGCAGGGAAATGCGACTGACGCTCTTCAAGAATTTCTCCAAGCATGTGACTGCACAGTTGTTCTGGAGGGAAGAAGTCACAAAATGTTAACATTTAAAGCAGAAAACTAATGCCCGGGGAAAAAACCAACAACAACATGCAGGACAGCCTAGCTTTTCTTACATTTATTACGAAATTCACAGAACAGAAAAACAATCTAAAACAAACTAGCCACAGCATTCCCAGTAACTCTCAGCATGATGAAGAATGGTGAAGAACTCAAGGCAGAAGTTGATTGGCACTATAAGTATATATTCAATCTTAGGCAGACAAGATACTGTGATATCTAAAATGCTCAAGCTTTAATTCAACTTTTTAAAAAAAATTTTCAGTAGATTACCTTACTGTTTCTTGTTATCTTGAACATTTCAGAGATCTTAACACATGCATGCATACGCATGCCTACGCACGCACACAATCGATATTCATATAGCATATGTTTCTATGATACCAATAAACTACAAATTCATGTATTCAACATAAAGTTCACATTTGTTTAACACATCTCAAAAACAAATACCAACTAAATGTGATAATATGAGAGCAAAGACACGCACTTGGACTCATATACCAATGCGCATTTGTATGGGGACATACTGGCACCTAAAGGCAATATTAGCTGTTTTCCGCATGAAAACAGCAATGATCCTAAAAGAAAATCGCAGAAAGAGGAAAAACAGTTCTCATGCTGTGGAATATGCCTATTCTCTTAGGAATCACAACTGTTTTCCTTGTTTTCCACAGGATAATCACTGTTTTCTTAAGGATCACAATTGCTTTCTATTTTCCTTGGGATAATACCTGTTACCCTTGTTTTTTCTGATGAAAAAAAAAGATATTACAGCAAGGAAAACATCATCAACAAAAAAACATCATCAACAAACAAACACCTATGATCCCTTTTTTTTTTCCATGAGAAATGCAACTGGAGTTGCCAAAATAGCAAAAATAATTATGATCTTGAGGATCATTACCGTTTTCCTACTATCATCATTTTTCCTTTAGGTTATTAACTGTTTTCCTTAAGAATAACACCCATAATAACTGTTTTCCTCCAGAAAATAGGGAAAGCAATTACGATCTTCAAGGAAAACACGTAAAAACAGCTAATATCCTGATGAACCAACAGTTGTGATCCTGAGGGAATAACAGTTTAACCCCCTTTCCCTAAAGGATGATGGCCATTTCCTGTGAAAACAACTTATCAGCTGATAAAGCTAGTATGCTCCCATATATTTGTAAGTTTATCAAAAAAGGAAACAATCTAAGAGCTGCCCCAAAACTTTACAGACGAAATAATGGTGGTGAACTCTTACTTAAGATTCAAATGTCAAAGTGAAGCTGTCTCATTCTAAAACAAGCAGACTCCATCAAAAGGAACAACAACAACAACAACAAAACTCCACACACAAAAAAAAACAATAGCTTTGCACCCCCCCCCCCCCTCCCCCAAAGTATATTTTCAAACACACACACACAGCAAGAAGACTCCATCAAAAGGAACAACAACAACAACAACAAAAACTCCACACACAAAAAAAATAGCTTTGCACCCCCCCCCCCCCCCCCCCCCCCCCACCCCCCCCCCCAGTATATTTTCAAACACACACACAACACAAAAACTTGAATGTTCTTTTCTCTATCGACATACATGCTGTTTTTTTGTATGCTCATAAACACTAAAACAGACTCTTGATAATAATGACATCTGTGATCAATGGCTACCTTTGCCTTTCACATAATGGGAGTAAGGTAGGAGTGGGGAGAGAGGAGGGGGCAGGGAGCAGGTGGAAGGGAAGAGAACTCTCCCCCCCCCCCCCCCCCCCCCTTTTTTCAAACTGTGTGATCTGCTTTGTTTATTTTTGTAGGTTTATTTATAATTTCTTTTTTTTAATATAAAGCATTTTCTAGTTCACCTGGAGGAAAAGGATTCTCTATGTATTACTCTTTTTTTTTTTTTTTTAATCCTCCCCCCCTCTTTTTATACAAAACCCCTCCACTCATTAAAAGTAACATTCTAAAGCCCATTGCTCTCTTTGACAGCACTGCTTCTTACCTCAGACTCCAAAACTTTTTCTGGTGGTGAAGTCATGCACACAGTGGTTGAAGCACATCTCCGACACCCTGTTGTACTGGCTCAGGAACTCATAAAACTGAAACATAACAAAATACTGCCATGCATAATTACTACACTCTAGGTTTTTTGCACATCTTCCAACACCATTATCTTCCTTTCTACAGTAACAATGTTGACGCTCTTCAATGTTTTCTGTATTCTGTGTCTTTCTCAGAACCAGGGTCCACTGATTTTTGTCCAAGTGATTTTCTTTGATATCTGAACATCGTACAAATTCTCAAAACCAACTTTATGTACCTATGAAAATGAAATTTGTGTCACTGAAAAAAAAAAGCACTCAGCAGAGCCAAGTTTTTGTTGTTGGGGGCTACACTTCCAGGATGCAAATGCAGATGATCCAAAGTCTGAAACAGCCTCAAACACTGAAATCTGCCCAATATTTACAACTGCAGCTTGCCAGTGATCATCAACAAACATTACCCCAGGAATAAAAGTGGGTTGTTTGTGACCAGGAACGCCCATAAGGTTTTACCTGACAGAGTAGTTTTCTTGACAGAGTTATTTTCAAGCAGATGAACATATTTCTGGAGTTCTCTTTCACACATGAAACAAAGGGTTCATTTTCATTTTGTCCCAATCTTAGTGTGGAAGACGTCACAGAACAGACAAGACCACAAGTTAAGTTTCCACATGACCAATTTTGACGAAGATACATTTTGGCAAAAACATGTCTTTTGAAGGTGTTTCATGTTAATTTCAATGAAAAAAAAAAAAATCTATATTCAGACTGTTTTTTAAGCTAAATTGTTAACTGATCTTAGAATGAGAACATATCCCATTCACTGGTTTCTTTAGAAAACATTTTTTTTTTTTTTTTCTTCACAGTTTTCAGTGGACTCTCTTTATGTTCTGATAAATTTTGTACATTGAATGGAGTATATTTCATTCTGCTACATTTTGCTTTTGGGTACTATAAACCAAATTTTCTCATGACATAAATGTTAAATTATGAACAGAAAAATCATATTTTCTTTTTTCACTTTGTATCAGCTCATCTTGTGAAAAAATGTAATTTTTAGCAGTGACATAACAATTTTTTCAACTGTGGGTCTTTGTTTCTTCACAGCAGAAGATGAATTTCATGTTCATATCTAAACATCTAATTTTGAGTAGTAAAACTTAAATGGAAAATTCACTGTAATATTTCTTTCCACCTAACAACTATATTCTTCTCATTTCTCATTTGATAGAAGTCTTTGATGGGTATTATCATGGTCAAAATAAATGATCTCTAATTTGTCGTTCTTGTTTAAAGGTTTGAACAAAAGTAAACAAGTATGTTGTTATTAACTTATGAACTTAGCCTGTGGACTTCTAATGTTTCCATAGAACTAGAAGTAGAAGCTTTTTGCATGAAAAAGATATTTTTTTTTTTCCACATCTCAATTACTTAGACAGTTTTTGTAGAAACACTCAAAATTATTGAAAGTGCAAACTTAATCTTGAAATACCGAATAAACAATTTTGTCACAAAATAACATTCATTAACACTAATAACAGTGTATGAAAACATTAGCATTTAAAAAATTTTCATTGACATCCTGATTACATCAGAATGGTAATGTACATTGTGAAATCAACAAATCAGAGTTACAAATTTAAAAAAAAAAAAAAAAAAAAAAAATCATATTTCGCTTTTCATAGAGTATGTCACAAAATGTGAGACACCTGCTCAGACTCTTAACCACATATCAGCCTCCATAATACTCACATCTAAATTTGTCTTCACTGAAACAAAAAGAAAGAAAAAAAAACAATCAAACAAAAGAAAAAAAAACATTGCACTATCCAAAACTGAACAGATCGGAATACCATAGTTCTATGCATATGCACACACACAAAAAAAGGCTACTACCTGTGTGTGTGTGTGTGTGTGTGTGTGTGTGTGTGTGTGTGCGTGTGCGTGTGCGCGCACACGCGTTTTGAATTGGTACAGGATGTACATAACAAAGAGAAGGCTTGTTGTACATGTGTATGTAGAACGCTTTCCATACTATAAAACTTCAAACTGATGAGGTAAAATAATTGCTGCACATTCAACTATTTTCAAGCTTCCATTTTTTTTTTCTCCCTTATTGCTTTAAATTACCTGTTTTGCTGCTGACTGGCTGTCAATCTGCATGTTCGGCGGCAACTGACCACCATCACCCATTCCCTTGTTCATTTTAATGGGTTTGGGGGCAAGCCTGCAAGAAACCAGGAGCATACTGAATGATACAGACAATCTAAAATACTGTAAGAAGCACAAATATGCTCACAAAGAGTAAATTCCAGAAAGTTACATCCCTTGTGCATGTTCAGAAATCTTATGGACAATAGCATTGCTGTTTTGTTTATTTTTTTTTTCTTTTTTCAGGCTGAACCAAGTTTGCAGCTATCCAAAGTATTTTGATAATTGTTTAACGTGGTCAGTGGACATTTTTGGTGAACTGGCGTCACAGAAAAGGAGTTGGTAAGTGGACATAAACATGTGGAGGGTGGATCCCAAGCTTTTCCTTCTATTAAGGATTTGTTTAAGGGAGAGCATGAAACATCTGTCACCTATTCAACAAATATTGGAATATCTTAAGGCCAACACTGTGAAGACTTCTACAAAATGGCACAGACTCAACAAGCTTTGCACATCTCAGGACCCCATGTTTTTACTGTAAACATATGTGCACTGGTGGCACTTGATAAATGTACCCTAATATTGTAATAATGTGATGCAAGTATGTTAAGTGGAGAGTACATAGATCATTAGATGTGAGTGTGTATGCATTGGAGTGTGTGTGTGTGTGTGTGTGTGTGTGTGTGTGTGTGTGTGTGTGTGTGTGTACATGCATACCATTTTTGTGCAGGTGTTTAAGTCAGTATGTACACATGGTGTGTGTGTGTGTGTGTGTGTGTGTGTGTGTGTGTGTGTGTGTGTGTGTGTGTGTGTGTGTGTGTGTGTGATCCTGTCGATTGAAACCTTCAATCAATGCCGAGCACCAAATAATGCAAACAGTAACTAGTCTGAATAACGGCACAATACACTTTAACTTGTCTGAATAACAGTTAAATATACTCTGTTGTTTCTGTCCATAATCATTATGAACCTAATTACACAATTTACAGCATCGTCACAACCTCTCGACTCACGAGTCTCGAAGTCATCTCTCTTCGCCCAACCAGTTAGCTGATCGTGACTTATTTAGTACAAGCGAGGAAGTGATAGATGGAGAAGCAAAGAATGTACTCACGGTAAACAAAGTCCTCTCGTCTTCAAGGTGCCACACCAAAAGTAAGATAGTTGCACGTGTTTGAGGATCGCAAGTTTCAACTTGACATAAGCGGAAAGCGAGTTTGAAGGGTAAATGAAAGCGTAACAACGATTGGTTTAAGTTATATAGCCGCAAAATAATAATCAATCAAAATATATCATTTTCAATCTCATTGATTTAATAATTAAAACAGTCTGTACAGCTATTAATCATTTAGTTATTTTAAGGCTTTATTGCATTTTTGTGCAGTTTACGACTTATCGCAACGGATGCCTTAACCCAATCAAATCTGTCGTTTCAAATATGTTGGTGTTTGTTGTAAAATGGCGACTTCCCAGAGGGAAATCTGATCAGACAAGTCCCAAACACTTTGAACATTCACAAACTGAAGTACAGAATTTCTTTACACGCTGTTGAATAGACCACTATGAATAAGATGTATCCATGAAGACAAATGTGTGCCCGTGAACGCGCTTTTTGTGGAATATACGAGGCAAAGGTGTGGTAACTAGGTTCTTCGGTAGTTCTCTTCGAATTTTCTGTCGGACTTCAATTTCAAGACTACAGGTTTTTATTGTTGAATGAAATTCAAGAACATACAGAAGGGATCGGAAGATAAGGTTTGAAATGTCGCAAAACGGGATCCTGGAGCTTTTATCAGTTACAAGCAATGCTGTTAAAGCTCTGGACAAAACGAGTGGTTCCAGATCATCCGGCAGTGGAGGTGGTACCCCTCGTTCAGGTAAAAGTATGAACGATAATGCTGAAAATCAACCTCCAGCCAATGGCCAGGAAGTGCATGACATCAGCAGATCCAGCGCTGACAGTGGTGTTGGTAAAACTGTCACACAGTCAAATCAAGCAAGGAGTATGAAAGAGAATATAGCTTCACATGATTCTGATGACAGCACAACAGCAAGTGATGTTCTTATACGCTCAACACTTGTTGACAAGAATCCTGCAAACCTGCCAGCATCTTTGAACTCCAGTGTTTCATCTCAAGGATCAAGATCAAAGGAACTTGACAATTTCAATGTGGCAGATGCAAGGAAAGTGAAAATGTCAAAAAAAGCAACTGAGAGAAATAGTATCACCACGTGATTCTCATGATAGTTTTCACCAGCCTGGATTTACTACTGGTCACACTGAAACCAATTTGAATTTGGATAATAGCAATCAGAAAAACAGGTACAAACCAGAAAATGGGAAGGTTATCAATGGAAGTTTCCCTGGGAAAAGTTTGCCAAACGTCAAAATGAAAGATACCAGAAATGCTGCTGACAGCATCACTTTAGCAGAAGAAAGAAGAGCCTTAGTCAAGGGGTAGACAGTGGCAGTGTAGTGTACACTGTGGAACGGCATGAGAAACAATCAAACAAATTCATACAAGTGAAACTGGAAAATCAAATCAAATCCAATGCCTCAACGACAAATTGAGTTCCCATACAAGGTATCCAGACAAGGCAGCAGCGCAAAGGATCAAGTTCTTGTAGAGCCAGTGGATGATGCTGAAGTTTGGGGTAAACTAAATCTTGATATTTTGTTATACTTTGATTTGAGCATTGATGCCATTATATATTCAGATTTTGAGTTGTTTACTGTTTCTCCACTATTTCTTCTTCAGTGTCCTCTCAGTGACATCACTGTCACACCTCTTATTTTGAATTCCATCCAATTGGCCATATACCCAGCCTCAGTTATTCTCTAAGTCTGTTGCATTTCCATAACCAGCATTCCTCAGGGAACCGTTGGTATGGGTTTTTGCCACGAGGTCACGCATTAGATCAGATACTGGATTGATGCTCAGCCATTTTGGTCTGCATTGATACCAATTAATGTACACAGGACACCACCATGAATTGATGGTGATCATTTCAAAGCTATAGACCACTGTCTTTTCATTTGAACCAATAATATGGGTACGGCAAGGTTGCAGCCAATGAAAGAGCCTAAGTTGTGCTCTTGTAGGGCAGGGAAAATTCCACTGGAAAAAAATGATGATGTGTAATACTAGTAATACTAATAGGCTTTGAACAAGCACCCTACACAGTAGTCTTTGATGTTAACCATTGCAACAACTGTTAGGATTTGATTTGATTTTTTTTTTGTTGGGGGGGGGGGGGGGGGGGGGGGGGGGGGGGGGGGGGGGGGGTTTTTTAAAGAAAAAGGTTGGTTGGAAATTGATTCCTGAGCAGCTTTCAGAACAGAGAAGTCTGACTGTGAAACAGGCAAAAACCTAGAATACCTGGTGGGATATCTGGTTTTTTTTTTTTTTAAATTCCTATGATACAGATTTTAATTGATGTGTATATATATATATATGCATGTGAGAGCAGGTGGTATGTTGATTGATTCCCACCTTCTGTACTTTCTTTTGCAATTGACTGAAGATTGGAACAGTCGCTCTTTTTTTTTGGTCTCATTTTCTGTGCACTTCATTGGCACACTACCTTCACACCACTTATTCCAGCTGCCCTGTCCACAATCACACCCTGACTTCTTCCAGTGCGACCAGGGCACTGGCAATCTAGGGGGATAGTCAGTATCAAAATTCAAACCATCGCAAGGCATCCCATCAAAGGAGACATGGCACTGCTGCTGCGTCACTCTGATGGGTGTTCAGCAGTGCCAGTTCTGATCCAACATAAGCAGGACATCACCTACTAAACTGTTTACTGATATTCCCATGAACTGGAACTGATTCTGGCAACCTCAACATGAACTCACAAAGGATGCAGATCTGGATAGGAAATTGAAGCTGAGGTCACCACGAGAGCAGGGCATGAAGGGCCACAGAATATCACACTTTGCTGATCTATGAGGATGATGAAGATGAGACTATGGAGTTGCATTCATATCTCAGACTGCATGATATAGCTGTACACTGAGCAAACTTTCATTTTACTTTTCAATGTCAAGCAAGCCTGAGAGCTAAAGGTACAGTTTTTGTCAAGACATTTGAGCTACACTCTCAGAGACACATCCATTCACTGCAAGAAACTCAACTGTGTGGTTCCAGTCTTTCCTCTGTGAGTTGGAGCCTGTCATGGACCCCCCCCCCCCCCCCCCCCCCCCCCCCCCCCCCCCCCCCCCCCCCCCCCCAAAAAAAAAAAAAAAAATCCATTTATTTTCCCGCTGGAGTTCAAACTTGAGACTTATTTGTGCCACTTTCAGTCACACAATTCAGTGCTTATCATTGTGCAAAGTGGCTGTGTTCTAATCATACAAATTACCCATAGTGATATATGATGATTCTAATGACATTCAAATTCAGGACCTTCCAGCCACACATCATCATGTTGATCACTGTGCAGTAGTGGCTTGTATACATAAATTTTACAGATAATATCCCAATTACTGATTATTGTACTTATTTGTAGGGAAAAGTTACATGTCAGTTCATTAACAAAGTTTTACAATGCATTTTTCACATATCCAACATATTTAATGTGTTTCGTTGTATCAGTATCAGTGCAACAATGTACATAAATTTGAAGACAAATCTTCAATAAAATTTTTGTAATAAAACATTTGTGAAAAAGAGGATTTTAGAAAGGTGATAACATACCAATGGCTTGAATTTTATCTCAATTTGATAATTTGCATCCTAGTTAAAACAACAGCTTTAGTTGTATAATTGTCTTTTATGGATAGATTTTTTTTAAACATTTAAGATAAGGTGTGAAGTGTTCATGAATTTCAGATATATGAGCTGTAAATGTGTAATTTTGTAGCTGTGTTGAATGATGCATATTGTGAATATGTATCAGATGAGCAAAGCATAAGCTCCAGCCAGCCAGAAATTGTAACAGTGGAGGAACGAATCGTCAACATCTCCTCACAGGCCTTGATGCTGTCTGATTATGAGGATTCTGGATCGCAGTCACAAGAGAGTGCTGTTGATATTGTGTCAGCTGTCAATCGACCAGATAAACCTCAGTCTTTTCCAAACCCAAGGCCAAAGGTAAGGCCATAACAAGTCTTGTCAATAATCTCTGAGTTAACCACTTAGGGTGTGTGTGTGTGTGTGTGTGTGTGTGTGTGTGTGTGCATCTGTATTGTGTGTACAAGTGCATCTATTTGGAAGCTATTTGGAAAATTTATGATAAATTTTTACTTTCTTTATAAATGCATTAGATAGTAACAAAAATGTTTCACTTTCAGTAGTTTGTTTTAAGTTTTTTTTTTAATTTTTAATTTTTTTTTTTTACATAAACAGGGGTAGAAATTTCAAGTTACCTTTTAGTTGTCCAGGGAAGCAGTAGATAACAAAATCTACTTGTCCCTCTACACCTCATCTCCCCACCTGTTTCTTCTTCCTTGCCCTTGGAAGTAAGTAAACTGTAAAGAGATGGATCATAAAGGTAGCTACTGGTAGGGCAATGACAAGTAATCAGACATAACTCAAATGTGTACATGACAGTAGAAAAAGATTTTGCTTGGTACTCAATAGTAAAAAAAAAAAAAAAAAAAAAAAAAAAAAGATTATAACAGTCCCATATGTCCCAGAAAACAGGACTGTTGCTTCCATGCTAACCAGTCACAATGTGTGCATGCTGCTGACAAGTTTTACATTATATCCAGAACACACTCAATATCACAGCACTCTGTTGGAGTTGCATTCTGAGAAAAACCAGGGAATTGGTGGAGATCACCCTGTCAGTCACAGTCGAAAATCGGTTTCTCAGTGGGCAAGTGAAGAGAACATTTCCAGTTGTATACCAAAAGGTTTGGTTGTCCTGGACAATCAAACAGGCAAGTGCCTTGCACCCTGATAAAGATAGTAATTTTTTTTTGTACAATTTGCCATGCTGCTTTTGTGAAATACCCCAACTTCGAGACAGTTTTATTCTGAACTCGCGTGCTTCATTGGTGACATCCTATTCTCACTTCGGTTATGCTGTATACGATCACATTTTATCCCCAGGCCCTGGTCTAAGACAAGGGGCTTTGATGCAAGGTCCCGCTGTACCAAAGTCCGGGAAGACGGATGAGGTTCAAATCTCCAAGTTTTCCCTCACGGAGAAGCAACGAGAACTGAGGGATGCTTTGTCTAAACGGTAGGTTTCTGTGACACAAAAAAAATGATATGGGTGTGTGCATGTGTCACTGTATGTATTGTATGTGTGTCAGCATGTGCGTGTGTGTGTGTATACATGCATGTTGTGAGTGTGTTGTGTATGTGTGTGTGTGTGTGTGTGTGTGCGTATGTGACACTGTGCATGTATCCCTGTGTCTAACAAAGTGTGTAAATGACAGTCCATGCACATGTGTGTATGTGTGTATATGCATGCACATGTGCATGTGTATGCCTGAGTTTATGTGTAATACCATGTGAGTATGTGTGTTTTTTTTTCATGTTTCTTCTTGCAATACATTATATAATTTATAGGCAGGTCTGAAAATGATATAGTTTGAATCTTGCCCTTTCAACAAATGGGAGAACTATTGATCTATCTGCCTGTTGTCTGTCTCTCATCTGTCTATCTACCTATTGATCGATCTTTCTGTATCTCTCTATATAGATGTGTACATCTATCTATTCATCTATCTATCTGTGTGTGTGTGTGTGTGTGTGTGTGTGTGTGTGTGTGTGTAAGACATAAATTTTTTTTTTTAAATGTACATCTAAAAGGAATTGTATAGTCTGGGAATTTGTAATTTAAATAATGATGTAAATAATGTTTTCACCTTCTCATAAAAGACTTAGAGAATGTTTCAAAGTGTTCAAACTTTCTCATTGAGAGTGCAGATAAACCAGTTACTATTACATTGAGTCTTAATGCAGATTTGCAGTACTGATCTCAGAACTCAGAACTAGGACAGAGGAAGCAAGGAGATGCTGAAAGTGTTGTCCAGGGGGAAAAAAAAAAAAAAAAAAAATATTTTGCAAGATTCAGTCACCATAAACAAAAGGCATCATGACTCAGGTGCATTTATTTAAAATACAATGTATAATGCTTTCAGATAGTTGCATTTATTGCATTGTATCAGGATAATGTATTTCTAAGAAATATAATGCTCTCAAATCATTGCATTTATGGATTCTATCAGTATAATATTGATTTCTGTTTATGAAATTTAGGTTTTCTACATGTCACGTACAATTTTCATTTAATGCTCCCAACCTAAAGTGGAAGGTGTTTGTTATGAAGCTCTCTATCTAGTGAAGACCAATGCGTTTTAAAACCAGATTCATGGGGAGTGATGAAATCAACTCTGTCAAATAAAGCCTTCTTCACTGCAGGGCTTTTGACTCGGTGAAGAGCTGTGGATGGGACAAAAATGAAATTTGGTGCAAAAGGATTAAGGTACAGGCAACTTTGATAAAACAAACTTGGGGTGTGAATAGCCCAGTGGACTGCAGAATGACATGTCTGGATCTGTCACTTTTGCAGGGGAACTCAGTCCAAGCCAGTGAAGCGTGTGGTGCAGCCAAAGATGGTGCACAGCAACCCCAGCGAGGAAGACCTGAACAAAAATAACAACATGGACACTGGAGACAGCAGTGGTGGTGGTCATGGTGGATCAGGCACCATGGAATCTATCACAGCTGCTGTTGCTGCTTCGGCTGCCGTTGCTGCCACTCAGCCCTTTCTGAAGGTACCAAAGGACTTGGATTTGTTCTGCATCATATCATCTTTTAATATGTATTTGGTTTTTATCAAGATGAAGTTTAATTGTTCTAAATGCTTCTTTGGGTGAGTGTTTGGTATATACTAGGTCTTGCAGTTAAAGTTGACCTGCATTTAGGAAATTGGATTACATTGAATTTCCTAGCTGTCTCCTTAATTCCTTTCCATCACCCTCTGCTTTGTCAAAGAAGAACTTCATTTCATGGTCAAAATGTGCTTCCTTATTCAAAACGACTATTTCGTATTGCTCAGACATGGATCAAAGGTTCAAGATTCGATTTCCACTCAAGGCAGCCAGGCTGGAAGAGCTTTTTCCCTTCAAAGTGAACATTTATGCAGACTCCAATCTCCTCTGAGGTCTTCACATGAGACTAAACTGAGATCCTGTGTGTGAATGCATGAATGAAAAGTCATGCTCTCACATTGAAGCTCATTCCATGTTTCGGAGAAAAGTAAGCATATGTCAGAGGGATAGATGATATGAAAAAAAAAACACAAAAAAAACCACAGGCACACAGGTGTCGTTTATATGCACACTATCCTCAAAGACAGAATGTGACTACCTTAACTGTGGTCGCATACGCTGAAACTTTCACCAATAATGAAATTTGGAGTTCTTGTTGAGGAAGACAGAAAGAAAAAAAGAACACTGGACTGACAGTTTGAGGATTTAACAGATGAACAACAGCAGTCAGTGTACCGTGGTTTCTTTAGGAAAGCATGTTTCTCCGACAAAATGGACTTTTAATTAACCGCACTCACCGTCACTGAACTGCAGCACATTAAACCATAGATGATAGACAGATGGTTTTGACCCCCTACCTTCCACCGTCATTCAGGGAACTGCAGTAAGTCTCTGCAAACCAAAACAAATTGCTCGTTTGTGATTGTCTGTGATTGGATGAGCCTAGTAAACATACATGTGTAATAATGAACAGTTTTTTTTTTCCATCAAGAATGAGAATTGGAATTCTGTATTACACACAAGCTTTAATGAAAAAAATCAATGTTTGTGGCATCACCCACCACAGAATCCGTTGAATGGTTATACAGTGCTGTTAAAAGTTGTGCATGAATGTATGCATGTTTTTGGTGTGTGTTTTTTTTCTGTTACTCTTTATATCATGTCTTTGGATTGTTTGGTTGTTTGTTTGCTTTCCCCCACTAGATGCAGCAAGACTTGGAAAACAAAATGCAGTCGCTGCTGGCGGAGATGGACAGAGTGTGCAGAAGCATGTGGGAGGAACAGGTGTGGCAGAGTCCAGCAGCCAGCCGCAGGGATCCAACCCTCGCCTGGAACACCTGGAGCACCAGATGAAAGAGCTGACAGAACGCCGCCTGCAGCATCTGGAGACCCTGCAGAGTCAGCAGATGCAGCTGCAGGTCAGATGCTTTGATAGAAATTCCGAGTTTTAAGTCATGTAAAGAGGAAGAAAATTATACAGTTTGAAAACAGTTTCACATACTTCTTTGAGCATAATGTATTTCAGAGGAATTTTGCAAATTTGCAGAAGCAAACCGATGTACATCAAGCATTACCATATAAAGTATGTTTAGGTTCTTGTGCTATAGTCACTGGTATACATGTATTAACTAAATGGAAAAAGAAAAAAAAAAAAAAAACACCTTTCCAAACAAAAAAAGGTGCTGAATAAAATGGACTCACAAATATTAATGTCTGGATAAACTAAAAATAGAAAACATATTTTGCTGGACATGATGATATTAGTTTTATCATCTGATGAAGATATAAGACGATGCAGCATACATGCTTACGCTTGGTTTTGTTCACTCATTAATGCAACCTTTATTTCAGGCACATCTGCTGTCCATCTCTCGAGACATGTCAAACCCCAGACAACCCCAGTCTACTTCCCGTCATCCCACGTACTTTCCCACCTCCGTCACCCAGTCCACAGCACCCAGCAAGCCTCAGTACAACCGAGCGCTGATCGAGAGAGAGCTGATGAGGGGCCGGCTGCAAGCAGAAGACAAGGGGCGGACCTATGACACTGTCAAACCTTCAGAGACTTTTGAGTCCGCTTTGGACACACCCAATCCACGTAGCAAACCTCCTCGTCCAGCACAGTTTAATGGGGCCAAAGGTCAGTGGGCCACAGATTTTCTCATAGTGGAGAAGGAATGTTCGAAGGATCAGCATTGTTTTTCTAGGTGTGCATTTCTATGATCATTTGCTCTAAGTGAGATGGAACCTTTGATGAGAGATTGTTGTGTGTGAATGTGTGTGTGTGTGTGTGTGTGTGTGTGTGTGTGTGTGTGTTTGTGCATATGCATACAGTATATAAGAATTGAAAAGAAACTGAATCTGATGGAGGGGTGGGAAGCGAAACAATCGCTTACAGTCACAGAAAAATGAATAAGTACATAAATATAATTTCTGACTGCAAGAATTATTAAACAAAATAAATCGAATTACATGTACTTGTAACGCGTGCACATGCACACACACATACTATATATATACACACACGTACACACACACACACACACACACACACACACACACACATACACACATACACATGCACACACGTACACATACCCCCCCCCCCCCCCTCCAGACACACACACACACACAGAGGTATCCACACACACACACACACACACACACACACACATCACACACATACACACACACACACACACACACACACACACACACACACACACACACACACACACACACATGCGTGCACACACACACACACACACATGCATGCACTCACACACACAACTTTGCATAAGCAGACAGTGGCGCTATGAAGATATCTACTATCTGCCCCAATAGCCAACTTAGAGCTTGATGACTTTGGTGAGCAGATGGTGACTCTGTGGGCACATTTACTATCAGTTCCAATAACCAGCATGGAGTCTGATGACTTCCTACGAGCAGACAGAGATGCTATGGGGATTTTCTCTGTCTGCTCATGTGAAGCTCTCGGGCTGTTCCTCAGTTAATCAGTTCAACATGAATTCAGGCCATAGTTTTTGCTGTAGTCAGTTGGGAATATGGTCAGAGCAAATCCATCAGTGAGGAACTGATCATGTTAAATTGCAATTAATACACTCGAGTTTAAAGTTTATATGACACAAAAAGATCCCAGCTTGAAAAGAACTCTGATTGTGTGCTTGTTCATCACTCATCAAACAAGTTACTGCATGTACTAACAAATGAACAGTATTACAAAGTAACCATCATCACTCAGCATCTTCATCTATGGAAGAAATGCTGTATTCCTATTAGACCAAGTCAGTGGCTGCATGAATCCATTGTAGAGCGAGTCCTTTTTCGCCTGTTGTCTTGATTTTGTCTGTATTGCTTTAATTCACGGTGGCGAGTGCAGTCATGCCACTTGAAGAGTTAGCTCCCTTCCAACAGGATCTGTGTATGTGTGGGTGTTTGGATGTGTACATACACGTATGTAGAGACAGATTGGTGTACTGCAGATGACTTCAGGAAGGCCTCGAAAAGGTTGTTTACATGAGTGTGTGTGTGTGTTTTGCATGCCATTTGTGTGTGTATTTGTGTGTATGTGTGCAACATGAATATTTTCACTGGTAATTTAGAAATAAAATTTTCATTATTTTGTTGTTGTTTCTTCTTCTTCTTCCTGTTTTTTTTTTTTTTTTTCATGTCCAAGTTGTTTGCTTACATTGCTCATTTTCTTTACTTGATTGGTTGGTACATGTTGATTAATTTTAATCTTTGTATACTTTTCCCAGGCTCTGCATGCAGAGTTCCAGTGTATTACAACAAATGTGACTGCTCATTTTCCAGGTATTTTGCTGACAGAAGTTACATCACCTCATGACAATATTTGTGGCTTTGTGTGTTTTTGTAGGTCAGCTCATTGTGGAGAATCCTGCAGAATGTAATCAATGTTGGATGTTATGGTTTGGGAATAAGATTAGTCACAGTCATTAACAGTTGTCATGAGAGTTGTCTGACATTGAGGGAGCCGGGGAGGGAGCCTCCTATCCAATTGTAAAACCCCTTCCCCCCTGAGGGCATGGGATAGTGGACATTGACCCAGGTGGTGGGATGTCCTGAATCCCTAAGAGAGAGAGAGAGTTGCTAATTGGTGCCAGTTGTCAGACCACATTTTGGAAGCGAGGGCTTGCCCCTGAACTGACTGCAAGTATGACAGCAGAGCAGGCAGGTGGTAAGTTGTGTCCAAACCAGCAGAAAGAGAAAGTCAGAGACCAGCGTGGATCCTGTTCTGTATCACTAAAGGAGGTGGTAGCTCTGACATCACTAGCATGCTGATGGATGTCATGGTGACAGTGTGTCCACCTGACTCATTTGCAGTCATCGAAGAGAGGAGGGGAGAGGGAAGTGGGGGGGGGGGGGGGGTGGTTAAGGAGGTCTTCTTCAGCTCGCCAGAGGAACACATTGTGTGTGTGTTTTGCGATTTTTTCCTGCATTGACAGTTTCTTGCATAATTTGTCATGGTGACCAGACTGGCTGGAGGATAGACTCAAAAACCTGGGTTGGACCTCTTGTTTGATGTATATTCTTGCTGATTTTCAGGCCCGTCTTTTTGTTGAGCGCCTTGCCCATTATGATCAAAACCCAGGATCTCCAAGGACAGGGAAGTTTTGAAGTTTGAACAAGTCCAGACTCCATTGTCAGATGTTCATCATTCCATGTAGAACAGAGCATGGTACAAGCTCAGGACAAAAATTATAAAGGAGAAGAGATTAGTCGTCAGTCAAGAACAGAGTAAGGACAGGTTGGTTAGGAACCCACAAGTAATGATACAAGGAACTAAATAAAGAATTGATCATTGTAGGGTAAGAAAAAAAAAAAAAAACAAGATGGGCCGTAGACTGCAGTGATATTGGTGGTAAAGTGTTTGATCATAACAGAATGATGAGGAAGCGGAAGTGACTGTCTAATAGAGAAAGGAGATCTTAGCAAGGTACTACATCGGCGATGAAAATTAAGTCTAACAAAACTGATCAATCACAACAGCTTGCAAGTATTTGACAGAATATGTATATTCAAAACTAAACAAGAAGAACATGAAAAAAAAATCTTTATGTGCATTCTTTCTCCTGTTTGACTCTGATGAACTTTGGGCTTATAATTATGATTATTGTGGCTCTTCCCATTTTGAGGGAACATTTTCCCACAGATTCTGGCTTATTGTTGTGACTGGTGTTCCTGTTCCAGGGGGACTCCTACAGGAAATTCTGGCAGCAGCAGAGTCTTCCCCACAGCTGAATACAACCTTCAACCTGCCTCATGATGATGTGTGCCTTCAGCCAGGACCAGGAGGAGGAGCAGGTAAGAGATGTTCATGTCCTTGTGTGTGTGTGTGTGGTGTTTGGTATGTGTGTGTGTCTGTCTGTCTGTGTGTCTTATATGTGTGTTTGTGTGTAAGTGCATACATTTGTATGTCTTGTTTTGTGTTTTCTGTGTGTGTGCACATGTGTGTCTTTGTGCATACATGTATGCATGTGTGAATTTTGTGTGGATGTGTGTGTGTGCGTATGTTTTGTACACACGTGTATTGTGTGTATGTGTGTGTGTGTGCGTATGTTTTGTACACACATGTGTATGTATGTGTGTGTGCAATCTTATGAATGCCTTTTTCACAGTAGGTGTGTGTATGTATATAAGTGCCTATCTTAAATGGAAAGAGTAAGTTAAAAAAAAGGTTTGAATAAACAACTTATAAAGGAAGAAAATCGTAATCAAATACAAATTCTTAATCAGTTTTCATTTATCAAAAAAAGGTGAGTGCACTTGATGTATACTTTACATGGTGAAGATTTGATCAGTTATGACGAAAAATCAATTTCACTAATGTCCTCATTTCAAGTCGCTGAATAAGTATCAGAGTTGGACTTTACTGATTGTTTTCCTGCCATGAAAACCTGCCGGACTGTACGTTCATGCATATGGAGTAATCTAAAGAAGAAATGGAGAATCCGTCCAGAATATGTCTTTGAGGAATAAGCGGCGAGGTAATCTGAACAAAACTGAATTTGCCATTTTGCTACTGTTGTCATTAGAAATTCCCACTAACTTTTCATTTCTTACTGTCTTCAGTCATATGCATTACACAGCAGGGTGGAGGGGTGGGGGGAGTCTGTCTTTAAAACTGAGCTATTTTGATGAAAAAAGAATTGGAAGAAACTCATCTTTCGTCATCTTGTTTGCGCAGAGCAAAGCTACAGGTCTGAACAAGTATGAGTATTTTGATGACTTAGACTTAGGAGGTATGTTTGCATTGTTGTTGTCAGTGTATGACTGCAGACCCTTCTGTTCCTTGCTGCCTCTGACATACAGTTTCCGCTGCAAGGAGGATATAGGTTCACAAGCAGCTGTTGACTTTGTTTGTTTGTTGTTTTGTCTGATAGCAAAATTATGCATGAACGACAGAATCGAAAGAATAGGGTAATGGAATGTTAAATGTGGCCCAAGAATGGACCTTTGTTAGATTGTTGCATAGGCCCGTGATGGTGATCCAGAGAAAGGGTAGATACATGATCTCTTTAGCAAAATATTATGTTTTCCACTGAACATGAATGCTGTGCAGCTACTGTTTATAAATTGAAAACTGTCACAGGTGTAATATCTTTCCAAGAAATATTGAAATTCTACCGTGATATAAACGTTGACATTTCATAATTTCCATTTCCTGTTAAAAAAAAAAAAAAAAAGGTTTCCTGCAGTCATTGTTTTTTCCTTGTGGTGGAAAAATGTTTTTTTTTGGTTTTGTTTTCTCATGAACAGACTTGCTCACAGAAGTTGAAAAAAAAAAAAGATGGAAGAAAAACCTAACTGTAGGCCTTTTTTTTTTTCTTTTCTCTGTTCCATGTTACAGTACACACACATTTTTTTTTTAGCCTTTGTGCGGGTTGCAGGTTATAGCCCAAACTGACATTACAAGCTAGCCCATTGAGTCCCTGTGCTACTTTAACATGCCTGCCCCCCACGCCCTCCCAACTACCAGCCACACTACAGTGGCTGGTAAGAACAGATTTGTTTCTGAGAGATTGATGAATATGATTTAAAAAGTCATAGTAAAGAGTTAAAAAAAAAGTCTTCAAGTGGAAAAATCAGTGACAGTGTTGGAGTAATTCACTGATACTGAAAAACTGGAACATCCAAGCTAGCGGAAAACTAACTCAAGGAAGACCTTACCTTAACTCTCAATGGAAATAGGGCATGGAGATTTTTTTTTTTTTTTTTTTTGCAGCATCAAAATGATGGTTTGACATGTGGCTAAAGAAGGACAGTGTGAAATCCTCAGCTGTAGGGTCTGGGACAAAGTCAACACTGACTTACTCACACACGTGTGTGTGTGCTTATGCAGGTCACTCTGCCTGCCTGTAAGAGAGCCGTACTACGAAGATCTATTTCATGTGACAAAATCGAGGTCATTGTCGACAGTTTCCACTGAAGAATGATTTCAAAGTCTAGTGTTTAAATACAGTTTTTGTTTTTACTTGGCTTGGTTCTGTGGTGTTTTTTTCTTGCACCTTATGTATCTTTTCACCATTCATACAGTCACGTTTGCGTGCACATTTGTGCACATGCACACACACACACACACATACACACACACACACACACACACACACACTCACACACACAACACACATGCACACATTTACACATGCGTGCGCATGCACGCATAGGCATGCATGCGCGCACACACACACACACACACACACACACACACACACACACACACACACACACACACACACACACACACTCAACTCACACGCACACACACACATACACACACACACACACACACACACACACACACACACACACACACACACACACACACACATGCATGCGTGCTCACACATGCACACACACTCACACTCTCTGTGTCTTTCTCGCTTTACCTTACGCACACAGACACATGCCTGCGCATGCACATGGAGAAAGAGAAAGAGGGAAAAAGTATGCAAAGGAAAGTAGTGTTTGAGGGAGTTCACAAGATTGTCTGTTTGCATGCAAATTTCTGCTAATTTGTTTTTTCCCCAGGGAGAGAGAGGGTTGGGGGGGGTGGGGGGTGGGGGAGGACAGGGGAGGACGGGTGCAACAGCTCTGCTAAAGATGAAACTTGAGCCAATGTTTTCAACAAATCTGTTGTTTTTGCTGTTTGAATTGCATATCATTGTTACCCAGTTTATCCAGTTATTCTGTTACCTGTTCTATTCTGTCCATTCTTAGACTGGAAAACCAGAGGGAAAAAGTATGGAAACATAGTAGGTAGTATTTAAGAGAATTCAGAAAATATTCCATTAGCCTGCATATCTCTGCTTTCTTTGTTTTTGTTTTGCTGATGGGGTGGAGGGGAGAGGGGGGGAGGAGGGGGGGGGGGTGGGGGGTGCGTTGAGCGGAGTAACAGAGAACTAGAAAACCTGAGATGAATTCTTTTGAAACATCTGTGAGATGCAATATGGGGGAAAAAGCTTGATTGTACTGTGTTGAAGATTCACCTGGGATTCAATTCTGTGCAGAGAAACTGGAACAGTAATACTGTGCAGGAATACAAGTTTAATCGTTACTGTATTTAGTGCATGTAGTATCAGTCACAGCACACAGTGTTTGTCTCTGGATTGGATGTGGGGAGGTTTTCTTTGCTGATGACATCATCTTATGCCGCAAAGGATCATGCCATTGTCATATGCCGACATACATGACCATCTGCACCCACCACCTCCCTCCCCCCTTTCCGACTCCATCCCAGATTCTTGAAAGAATCCGCAAAAGAACACTGTGCCCTCGACCTTGCTTTTGGATTTGTTTCTTTTAAAACATAAATGAATACCATATGAAAGTCATACACTCATCAAATTACGAAACACATATCTGTTTTCGTTTTTGCTTATATTTTGTGTGAAATGTTTGAGAGAAGAACATGCTGGTAAAAAAAAAGACTTAAACTATGTTGCTCCCATAGCTAGCTTACAGCTGTCAATAATCATAAAGGCAATTGCCACATCACTGCTTCCCCACCCCACACCCTTCAGGCCACACACAGACTACGCTCACTGATAGACCGAGGATTTATGGGCTATATGCCACTTTGACATTTGCACATCCAATTATTATCTGACTCCCACCTTCAGGCCCTCTCCCAATCCCCCCTATCATATCACCCCACACACACACACACACACACACACACAAATAGTTAGAATGCATTACCTCATGCACACACGCACACATGCAAGCAAGCACACAAATGTAAGCTAAGCTTGCATGCATGCACACACGCGCAAGCGCGCGCACACACACACACACACACACACACACACACACACACACATACACACAACACAACACACACACACACACACAACACACACACACTGAGGAGGGAGAAAGAGAAAAACATTACCTGGGGTGCTGCTTGACCCCTTTGCTGAAAACGTTTTTTTAGGAATTGCACTTCGTGCATGCCTGATGAGTTCATGCTGTGATCATGTCTTGAGAAGCCTCACCTGGCCTGGCCTCTGCTCACTCGTTTTCTCTCTCTCTCTCTCTCTCTCTCTCTCTCTGGGGACAGGTATCTCCTTCAGCCTTGCCTGGATAGTTTGTTGGCAGATCCAGGAAAGTGGGATTTAGACCTACATGGAGGATGGGTTTTGCAGGGTTCTTGGGCAGGTGCTTGTGTATCTGTGAGTGTGTGTGCGTGTGTGTGTGTGTGTGTGTGTGTGTGTGTGTGTGTGTGTGTGTGCTTGTGTTTGTGTGCAAGTTTTGCTTGCAAGGTTATGGGGTGTGTGTGCATACATGCATGTGCTTGTGTGTGTGTGTTGCTTGTGTGTGTGTGTGTGTGTGTGTGTGTGTGTGTGTGTGTGTGTGTGTGTGTGTTTTTTTTAAGTATTTTCAGAAGTATACTTGGAGGATTGTCTAGATTCTAACTTGTGAAGGAGAGAGGTGAAGGAAAATGACCAGAGACAGTCTGACATGCTCACTGATCTCTGTTGCCTTTTGGTATTGTCTGATATCATTGATGATGAACATACATGAAAAAAAACCACTGAACTGAACTGTGTGTGTGTGTGTGTGTGTGTGTGTGTGTGTGTGTGTGTGTGTGTGTGAAGGGTTGTGTTTCATACAGATACAAATGTATGTGTGCATGCATGTGTTTGTTCTTACAGATTTTCTTTTCTGCTGTGCCAAAACAATTATCTTTATAGATGTGAGCTGCAGTCCTTTCGACCATTATTTTTATCATCATCTAATACACAAATTACCTTACTGCTCTTGAGCTATCAAAGATACACAAGGCCATCATATGTATTTATATGATAAATTTATGGTTGGACATGTTTTTGTTTTGTTTCATTTGTTAATTTGTTTTTTTTGTTTCATATTGAGCTTCGAATTTTTGTTGAAGGCTCAGAATGACACTAAACGTCTGTCAACTTTGCAATTTGTTAGAAAGAAAATGGCTGAAAGAAAATGGCAAGCAGTCATACGAAATAAAGAGTTTAGTTTGATCCAAAATGTTTATCATTTCAAATGTACCCATTCATTTATTTGTTTGTTGTTTGGGTTTTTTTTAAGGATTTAATCAAAGAAAATAGATGGGCAGTTTCTTGGTTTATGACTGTTTCATAAGAAAAAAAGAGAGAAACTAGAGAAGAAAAAAAAAAAAGCAACAAAAAACAAAGAGAGGCATGTGGAAATATTGACAGGTGCTGGAGTTGAAACTTCCTATCAAGCATGACTGAAGGCATGACTGATCTCTCATACAGACTCAAGCAGGGTGTTGGGTGTAAGCTTCCATACCATCGAAAATTCTGGTGCCAAATTGTGATTCAGTGTAAATAACAATTAAAACTGAAGTGGGAGGAATCTGGACAAAGAAAAAGGTGATTAGAGGCTAGGTTTGTGAAGAGAAAAGATATCCGTGAATCACGGCAAATTTATTTGAATGAAAGATGTGACCAGCAGTTCCAGCAGGTCAAGTTATGCAGGTCTGTTCTGCACACATGTGCTGTGTTCATGGTTACTAAGTTCTCTGGCTCCAGACTAGCGCGCTGCTTCTGGCGGCAACGGATATTTTTCAGCGGCCGGTTCACGTCATGTGAGAATGTTTAACAATTTTTGTGTGTGCCTGCATTGTTCTTTTTTTTAACTCGGGACATAGCTGTGTGCAAACGACGTGTGCAAGCACTTTGAATTGGTTTGAAATTATTATGAAGTAAACACAGGAAGAGACAGGGAACCAGTTTTTTCTTTGAGGGACAGCTAAACAAATCAGAATGAAAAGTATGAACTGCGTTCCATCAAGGTCAGAACAGAACTTTGCACTTCTGGCTTCTTCTTCTGTGTTTTTGTCAGTTGCTGTTGCAGCTTGCATTTTGTTGTTTGTTTTTTTATGATTTGGGCCTTTGTCACATGAAGGCCAAGAACAGGATTTAAATGGTGGATTGAACGGGCAGGTCAAAGTCAGTGGAGGCCATGAACAGGATTTAGTGGTGAATTGAACAGGCAGGATGATGTATCACGTACTTCCTGTGTGACCTAGATACGCAGGAAACAGATGCCAAAGCTATTTCTCACATGCTGTCAGTCTCAGTTTATGGAAGACAGACAAAATTTATCTATTGAAACTGGCTCTATGTGCTTCTGGATGAAACACGACTCGGCCTCACTGGAAAATCAGTCAGCAGAGGACAGACAGACAGTCCTGCTCCCCCCAAAAATGACAAAAGCTTTCGTTTCTCATCAGTTTTACTCCAAGGCCCATGATTTGCTGACAGCGGAATTGAAGTCCAAAAGAAACAGAGACTGCAGACCAGGAAGCTGGATCTCACTGACAGTTTTATGCTCCAGTTGAACAGCCAGTGGTGCAGTTCAGCTCCTTGAACCAGGGTATTTTGCCAGAAGCATTTCATCATGTGATGATGATATAGGCCTGAAATGGGACAGCTTATGAAATATTTGCTGATGTTTAGAAAGCACGGCACAACTGGACACATTGAGCTGTAGGCCTTAATATCGAGCAGGATTTGTTGAAGAAACGTTAATTTTTTATCAGTGTGACATGTTGATCAGATATGTGTCCACAAAAATGTTGTCACCTATGACAGGATTATGCTACGTAATGAAGGCAGCGACAGATTGTGGCTCCATGACAGAATTTGTGGCAACAGACTGCAAATCGTTTATAGTCTTGTTGGTTGTGGCCCAGCTCCCTGTAGATCATTTTCAAAACACCACAACTCCAGGGCTGAGTGAATGAGGTGGCATTTAAGTCGTTGCCTGAATTGAAATGGATAGAGGACTGTGGCTATGGACCTGACAGTCGCGAGTTCAAACCTCTCGTGGAATGGAATTGTTAGGGCTTGAAAACCAACTCTGCGCAGTAATCAGTACCTGATACAGTTCAGTAAGGTTAGGTTGGCAAAAGGAAAGGATTGGGCTTTGTCTGCCATGATGTTGTGCCATAGGCACGGCAAAGTTTTAACAGTTCGCATCTACTTTGTAACATCTGATAAGTCTCAAGTAGTAGGAGCAGGATTCCAATACTGTCATTTGTACCAGTATTTCACACATACGCACGCACGCACGCGCGTGCACACACACACACACACACACACACACACACACACACACACACACACACATACACACACACACACATACACGGTGGTCTTAGTCCTAAACAGGCTAGCTGTCCTAGACGGGGTGAGGGTGTCGAGAAGTGTCAACTAACGCAATGCTATGTTTGATTCAAATCATGTACTACTCTCTCTCTCTCTCTCTCTCTCTCTCTCTCTCTCTCTCTCTCTCTCTCTCTCACACACACACACACACACACACACACACACACGCGCGCGCGCGCGCGCGCGCACACACACACACACACACACACACACACACACACATTCTTCTTCCCTGAGTAGGCAGTGCGTATGATGAGGACGTAAGACGCGGTCTATCTCCGACTGTGCGCTCCGTCTCCTTTCCCCCACAAGTCACGCTCTGGTAATGGCGGAGCTTCAAAGCCCAGTTATGGAATGTCGGGTGGTAAAGGGGAGGGGGGGTGGGGAGAGGGGGAGGTTGGAGGAGAGGCAGTGAGGCTGAAGGGGTGGTGAGGGTGGGGTGAGGGAGCGATAGAGGGGTGGAGGATGTTTAGGTCCTGTGCGCCGATCGTGCTGAAGTAGCGTGTTTTGGTCCGTGTCGGGGACACACGCACGTAATCACGCAGCAGAAGACTGGGAGGGGGTTTGGGGAGAGGAGGGAGGGGGGAGGAGGACTGGGAATGTATGAAAGGAAGAGAGAGAGAGGGGGGTTGGGAGGTGGAGGGGAGAAGGAGAAGTGGGGGGGGGGGGTAATATTTGGATTGTGTGGGGGCACGTTCTGTGAGCTATGCCGCCAGTCGTGTTGGCAGACCCCATGAGTGGCAGTCGTGAGTGGATACGGCTGGCGGCGTGACTCCTAGTGGGACTAGCGTGTGTGCGCGTGCGTGCGTGTGTGTGCGTGTGTGTGTGTGAGAGAGAGAGAGAGAGAGAGAGAGAGAGAGAGAGAGAGAAGGGTTTGGGGCCCGGACTGAGTGAATGAATGACACGTTTCACGATCCAGTCTGGAACTGGTTGCCACATTCAGGAAGTGTGTCAGAGTTATGGGTAGTACGGGGTTTTTTTTTTTACCTTTCTTTTGCTTGTGTCTTGGATGTTTTGTCACAAAGAGAGAGAGAGAGAGACAGTCACACACATACACACGCAGTCTCTCTCTCTCTCTCTCTCTCTCTCTCTCTCTCTCTCTCTCTCTCTCTCTCTCTCTCTCACACACACACACACACACACACACACACACACACACACACACACACACACACACACACACACACGCACGCACACAAGCAAGCACACACACACACACACACACACACACACACACACACACACACACACACACACACAGACTTGCGCGCGCGCGTGTCACAAGCATGCACCATGCTTTGATCATATCTTTCATTTAAGTTCAAACTGAACGCATCTTACCACAGTTATCAGGTTCAAAAGACAAAAGAGGGCGAATGAAAAATTTAAGAAATGAGAAAATAAAATAAAACAAACCGATGCTACCCTCTAATGCTATAATATTGAAATATGGAGGTCTTTAAGCGAATGTGGCAAAACAGGCTTGTAGCAAGACTGGAGAAAGAGGGAGAGAGAGTCCTGATGTTCAAATGTGTGGGTTTTGTGGCATGTCAAGAACGAATGTGAAAATCGGTCTGGGCTGCTGTCTGCGGGGGTTTTCACATCGGATTGATATTCATTGATGCTCGATGACGGCTGAAAACCGGTTACGTTAGTTCTCCTGCGATGGACTTTGTGAGCGAGACCATGTCATTCCAACCAGCAGCATGTTCATCACGGTTTTACGGGCAGAACTGAAGGGACGTTGGACGTGAAATCGACTGGTTTAGGTTCTGTCGCGGTGACTGCGCAGTGACTGTTGATGAGGTTCGATCCGACGACACTGTGTTATACCGTCGGTAATTTTGGTCTGTCAGTCATGCTCACATTGTCTGAGCTCCGAGTTTGCGGTAAGACGTTGTCGCCTCGATCCCACATACGAGTTTGGTGTTAGTGGGTATTTATTTATTTATTTATTTATTTACTTATGTCATTATTTTTTGCAATGTAGAAGATCGCAATTACTCCGATAAAGCACGCTTTTTTTTATTAAAAAAAAAAAACTAAAACAAACAAGATAGTGGTAACATGATGTTCATGCGCTGCTGAACGAATTTTGTATTGGCCTTATTGAACGTCAAGACATATATACCTGTTGACTCTTTCTTCGTCGTCTAATATCGCAATTTGGTGAAAGGGCGTAAAATAACACTACTACTACTACTGCTACTACTTTTTCTACAAAATTATTCATGATGAAAATCAGAACACTGAAAGATACAGAAGATGACATGAATGAAATCTTGGAAGCAACAAAATCATAGAAAAATGACGAAAAGGTTTGGGTCGGATGGTTTTACAACATGATTTTCAAATGTGTTATGGAAAGACATGGAAATCTTCCTTGTGATGCTTAGTTTTAATCCTTTCATGTAAGAAATATGCCACAAACACGAAAAGAAGGTATGATTATTTTCTTGTGCACCGAAAGATGACATGCCAGAACGCTTCTTCAAGAACTGGTGGCCCTTGACAGTGTTGTTGAAAGACAACAAATGGAAAGCTTTAGCTTGTATTTCAACCAGTTACGGGAAAATTACAAATGATTATTAGCGAAGAACAAACATGCATATAAAAGAACGCTATATTAGAAAAAAATATTTGACTGTTTTATGATACTGTTCGTAACTGATTTTGAGAGGGCTGATCTCTCTCTCTCTCTCTCTCTCTCTCTCTCTCTCTCTCTCTCTCATGCATTTTTATACAATTTTTTTCATTTCATGATCATGATGGGGACACCCCCACCCCCCCCCCCCCCCCCCCCCCCCCCGCCCTGCCTGCATGGTTAATTCTATATGTTTGTTCTCTTACCCCCGTCATTAGGGCAAACCATTGTCTCTCCCCCCCCCCCCCCCCCCCCCCCCCCCCCCCCCCCCTCTGTTTCTGTCTGTCTCTGTCTTCTGTCTGTCTCTCTCTCTCTCTCTCTCTCTCTCTCTCTCTCTCTCTCTCCTGTCGTCAGGCAGAAAAGCAAAAGCACCATAGGTGAGTTACAAATAAATGGCACAGAGGCAGTGTCATCTGGTTCAGATTGAGGTTAAGTGTTTTGAAAACTTGTGAGCAAAGGGTTTTTTCTTTTTTTAAGTCACGAAAGTTCAGGTGACATGATCAGCCCCATCTTGTGTAGGGCACGAATACATGAGACTGAAGAACACTTTTTGTTCCATCGTCTTGCTTATTCTGACAAACGTGAAGGCTGCAGTGTGTCAAATTCTTTTTCGTACCACCCAAATAGCTCAAGTATAGCTTAGGTTATGTCATTGTAATAGTTACAACAATAGTGATTTTTTATGGCGCTTAATCTTACATCATGAGCCCTAAGCGCTTACAAAAACAAAGGTTAAAGCAAACATAAATGAACCAAGAAGAAGAAGATGAACATCGCAATAAGTACCATGTACCTACAGACAAGGGTGCATATCTAATCTCTCTCTTTGATGTGGGTGCGTGTGTGCGTGCGTGTGTGTGTGTGTGTGTGTGTGTAACACAGACACGCACATGCGCGCGCGTGCGCGCACACACACACACACACACACACACACACACACACACACACACACACACACACACACACACACAGAGTTTTGTGGCGGTGCCGAGTTGTCACTGTAACAGTGAGATGTCTCTATGGTAGGCTGTTACTGGTCTCGCTGAACTTGCTACTGGATGTTATTAGTATTGCTGAAGTTGCTACTGGATGCTATTAGTATTGCTGAACTTGCTACTGGATGTAATGTGTATTGCTGAACTTGCTGCTGGATGTAATGTGTATTGCTGAACTTGCTACTGGATGTTATTAGTATTGCTGAACTTGCTATCGGATGTAATGTGTATTGCTTAATTTTCTACTGGATGTTATTAGTATTGCTGAACTTGCTACTGGATGTTAGTATTTGCTGAACTTGCTACTGGATGTCATTAGTATTGCTGATCTTGCTACTGGATGTAATGTGTATTGCTTAATTTGCTACTGGATGTTATTAGTGTTGCTGAACTTGCTATTGGATGTTATTGGTATTGCTGAACTTGCTACTGGATGTAATGTGTATTGCTGAACTTGCTATTGGATGTTATTAGTAATGCTGAACTTTCTACTGGATGTAATGTGTATTGCTGAACTTGCTACTGGATGTCATTTAGTATTGCTGAAATTGATACTGGATGTCATTAGTATTGCTGAACTTGCTACTGGATGTGCTGTATTGCTGAACTTGCTACTGGATGTCATTAGTATTGCTGATCTTGCTACTGGATGTAATGTGTATTGCTTAATTTGCTACTGGATGTTATTAGTATTGCTGAACCTGCTATTGGATGTTATTAGTATTGCTGAACTTGCTACTGGATGCAGTGTGTATTGCTGAACTTGCTACTGGATGTAAGTATTGCTGAACTTGCTACTGGATGTTAGTATTGCTGAACTTGCCACAGGATGTTAGTAGTATTGCTGAACTTGCTACTGGATGTAATGTGTATTGCTGAACTTACTATTGGATGTTATTAGTATTGCTGAACTTGCTATTGGATGTTGTTAGTATTGCTGAACTTGCTATTGGATGTTGTTAGTATTGCTGAACTTGCCACAGGATGTTAGTAGTATTGCTGAACTTGCTACTGGATGTAATGTGTATTGCTGAACTTACTATTGGATGTTGTTAGTATTGCTGAACTTGCTATTGAATGTTGTTAGTATTGCTGAACAAGCTGCTGGACGTCAATACACTCACTGGTTGTCGCAAGTGGGAGATGGGACGGGGAGGGGGAGGGGGGGGGGGGGGGGAGAGAAGAAGGAGGGGAAGAAACTGAAACTTGTCACAGACGGTACATCAGTTCAACGAGAAGAGAATTCTCAAGGTATAGATGCCGCATGAAGCTTACGTGCGTGACAGCGCAAATTGTAACAACCACGCAAAAGGTAACAATTGCAATTTGTAACAGTTGTTACATTTTGCGCGGTCGTTACAATGTACGCTGTCACATACGTGGTACCGACACGCCGACATGCTGGCAAGTCGACTTTCGGGACGTTATTATAGATTCGGCAACAGATCGATGTTGGTGTGAATTCTCAAGACATCACGATGACATCAGGATATCGCAGCTGACAGCTGCGGCATCGGTTTCGCTGAGAGGCGAGAAGGGATGGA